>CAUYPK010030051.1:0-67634 GCA_963574355.1 Loris lydekkerianus
TTCCCTAGTGTTTTCCAGATACACAATCATGTCATCTGCAAAGAGTGAAAGTTTGATTTCTTCTGATCCTATATAGATACATTTGATCACCTTTTATTTTCTTATTGCAGTGGCTAAAACTTCCATTACAATGTTAAAAAGCAATGGGGACAATGGGCAGCCTTGTCTGGTTCCTGATATGAGTGGAAATGATTCCTATTTAATTCCATTCAATATGACATTTGCTGTGGGTTTGCTGAAGATAGCCTCTATCAATTTAAAAAAATGTCCCTTCTATAACGATTTTCTTGTGTTCTGATCATGAAGGGATGCTGGATATTATCAAAAGCTTTTTCTGCATCGATTGAGAGAATCATATGGTCTTTGTTTTTTAATTTCTTTATGTGCTGAATAACTTTTATGGATTTATGTATATTGAGCCAGCCTTGGGACCCTGGGATTAAAACCAACTTGGTCATGATGTATAATTTGTTTGATGTGTTGTTGGATTCTGTTTGTTAGGATCTTGTTGAATATTTTTGCATCTATATTCATTAGTGATATTGGTCTATAATTTTATTTTCCTGGCTTGGGGATCAGGGTGATGTTTGCTTCATAGAATGTGTTGGGTAGTCTTCTATGTTGACAGTCTTCTGAGGTCTTTCCAGCTTTTTATCCATTAGAATTGTTCCTGACTCCTTTCAAGTAAAGAAAGCCCTGCTATCGTATGTGAGGAAAAAACCCACCCTGAAAAGCAGCATTTTGAGAAATTACTGTAAGAAGGTAGTGTCAATAGATTTTTATATCTCATTCTGGTCTTTTCCTTTCTATTAAATATTCCAATCTATCATTCATTCTATGCTACTGACAAGAAAGAAAGGACTTATTGTGACTGATGGTTTGCTTTAAGAAAACAAATCATTTGGGGTTAAAAGAAATTAGAATTTTGGTTCATTCAACAAATATTTATTGAATCACTTACTACATTTCCTGAGTACTACTTGAAGTTCTAAGGCCCACCCTTTACTTTGAAGAGATTATGTACATATTATAGGGGGGGAGGGAGATCAACAACAAAAAATAAACACAGTGAATAAGTTTTATAATGATGAGTCTTGTTGGTAGGGACATTGGGAGGGATTTACCAGCTCGTGCACCAAGCTTCATTTTCTTCTGCTATAGCCTTGTCTGTTCCAGTGGTTAGTGTTCAAAGACAGGAAGAAGAACCAGCAAAGGGAACTGAGGAAGGTTGGCAAGTGAGATAAAAGGGCAAAAAAGGTAAAGTGTTGAGTAGGAGGGCGTGATCAGAAGTGTACTGTTGCTGATAGGTTAAATAGCAAGATGCCACCTGGGAGTTGAGCACTGGTGTGAGCAACTTGGAGGCTGCCTTAACAGTTTTGGGGAAGCAGTGGCAGGCAAAAGTTTGGTTGAAATGGGTTTGACAGAGAAGAGAGAAAAGGAATTGCAGACAGCAAATACAGACAACTCTCTTGAGGCTTTTTTTTTGAGACGTCTCATTATGTCGCCCTTGGTAGAGTGCTATGGTGTCACAGCTCACAGCAACCTCAAACTCTTGGGCTTAAGTGATTCTCTTGCCTCAGCCTCCCGAGTAACTGGGACTACAGGCACTTGCCACAATACCTGGCTATTTTTTGATGTTGTTGTACTTGTCATTGTTGTTTAGCAGGCCCAGGCCGGGTTTGAATCCCCCAACCCTGGTGTATGTGGCCAGTGCCCCAACCACTGAGTATGGGTGCCCAGCCTCTTTTGAGGCTGTTTCCTATAAAGAAGAGTGAGACTGTAGCCCCGAAGAGGATGTAGGAGTTTTTAATGAAAAAATTACAGTGTGTGTGTGGGGGGGATTGATAATTCAGAAGAGATTAGGAACAATTTAGCTGGCAGTAGGCTTGAGTAACAAATTCATATCCAAAATTAAAGAGAGGAGTTGGAGTGCTACATAAATAACCAGTAGATGGTTATACTTACTAAAGTGTTCACTAATCATTTGTCATGGGAGGATTTAGACTGGGTTGATTTATTGACTTTAATTAGTAGCCAATCAGTCAGGCACCATAGTGTCCTCTAATAGAGTAATAGCAGATGGGTAACCTCATTTTTCTAAATATCACTCAGGGGACGTAGCTTGGCCTTTTTGCGGGGGGCAGGGATAAATGATGATTCTTTTTTGTAACTTATCCTTTTTCAAAACATGAAGTTTTTGTTCTACCAACCACTTTTCTAAATTGTGCAGTCTGTTATTGGCTCCTTTGATTTTCTAATTTTTTTTTCCAGGCCGGAGTGAGACAGCTTTATGTACAGATTGACTTTGCAGCCATGTAGTGAAGGAAAAGAAATTATGCTTTCTTTTGGACCAAATTTTTCTGGTACTATACAATACAAAACATTGTACCCAGCTTTTTAAAATAGAGAAATTGTCGCAACTCCCCAGCACCAAGTCGACCAGTCGAGTCAGCTGTTTGTGCTCTGCCGGGAGTTTACAGCTAAGGGATCAGAATTAAGAACATTTCCTGGATTCTGCGCTCTTCCCTCCAAATCATTTTGATTACTGAAGTTTTTGGTTTTGTTCCAGGGTGTTGGTTTGTCCTTTTTCTTTTGTGTTTTTGTTTTCATGCCGAATGTCCTCACCTCCATCCCTTCATCCCAGCCAGTAAGAAATTCAGATTGTGGGCCTCCAACCATCTGGAATGTCTTCACTGAAGCTTCTGGAAACCAGTGCTTTCATTCCCACAAAACCAGTGTTATAAAAAAAAAAAAAAAAAGAAATGGAAATCTGTTTTGTATGTAATGTCACAGTTGTTGACGTTCTTCAGTATAATCATATGTTTGTAAAATTGTTTGTACCTTGCAAACTTACGAACCAAACCATATTGGGTTTCAAAGTGCCTTTGTATCGGAAAATGTATTTGCCAGCATAGAAATGTACCATCAAAGGTCATGTATATTTTTTTTAAATGGATATTCTGTAATCTGTACAAAATAAGACTCTTGGTAGTAACCTATTTTGTCTTTTTGTGTACTTACAGTATAGATTTAGGTATATGAAAATTGTCCTTCTGTTGTTTTATCTCATCAAAAAATAAAAGGTATTAATTTTCTTTTTAAAGCAAATTCAATTATCCCATTAAATTACTTTGTGGACTGTGTTTTCAGAACTTTGCATATGCATCTGTTGTTCAGAAAACTATTTTAACTTTAAAACATCTGCTAAATTCTAAATTTCTGTAAAAACTACTGTGTCTATGATAAACTTTCCTATATATCTTTCTTTACCATTTTTTTGTGGATTTTATGAAAAGACAATGTAGACTGAAGGGAGAAATGGTTGTGACAGTGTAATTTTGCTTTTTATTCTTCAAATACCAAGTCATATAATTTATTTTCCTGTGTAAGCTTTACCCAAATATAGTTGCTTTTAGGAATCCTAAAGCAGCATTTGATTGAGTTTGAAGTATTAAAGCATACAGAGCAAATGTGCTTATGTAGAACTCTTCCTAACACAGGTATCTGAGACAAGTTGATTTTCTAGGTCCTGTGTATTTGAAAAATAAAGTTTCCATTTGAGATGGCAAGTGCTTGCCCACTCTACTTAAGTATTCTGTTTTATAAAGAGATAATGGTCTGGATAAACATTTCCCTGTTATATTTCATTTTTATCACAACATGTATTTGCTTTTCATTTAAAAAAACTGAAATAGTATGAGAAGTAGACCACTTTCTTCATCCCTTTGTAAACTACTGCAGATAGCCAGGAACTGTCAGTAGCCTCCTTTTTGCAGGCAAAGCAGTATTTTCAAAACGTTTGCTTACTACCAGGCATTTCTGTCGCTAATACAATGTGTTTACTAAAACAATTGCTGAGGTCTTTCAAGAGGGAAAGTACAAAAGGAAATGCACTAACGATGGTATTGCTTTTTCATTACAAATGTTAAGTAGTCATTTAGAATTTTGCTGCCACTACCAAGTCCATTAGAACTTTGGTATATTCTGTGGGTTGTGGCATATTAAAATGATAGATGTAGATGAAGGCAGAGATTTTGGATGTGTGCCTTTAAAAACTAATTATGTATAATAGTGTTAATATTTCCCTACCCTAAGAATAATTGCACTGGTCTGTAAATTTACCATTGCAATGTGAAGATCCAATTCTGCCTTCACTGGGCCCACCATTCTAAGTGAAGTTTTTGTCAAAGTATGTATTTATTTAACAGTGTTCTCTGTACACGAATGCATGAGTTTTTTTTTTTTTTTCCTTCTTTTGATAAGGCATAGAGTATATGTAGAGTCTTAAACTGACATGAAACTCTAATTTTGCATTTGTTTCAAGATATTTCCAGCTCATTGTGTTTAGCAGTTTGGCATTAACAGTCTTGCTTTAACTAAGTGTCAGATTTGTGTGTGCAAAAGTAAAACATTTGTGTAAGAAAATGCAGGTTTTTCCCTCATTTTTAGGAAATCTTTTGACTTCTTAATGTTCTTGGCACATACGAATTACTAAAGTAGATAATTTCACTGAAAAAAATTACCTGGTTATTATTACAAATAGAATATATAAAATACACATTTAGAATGTCCTTGGTATTAGACTCTTGCAGACTAAAAAAGGCTAGGACTATTTGTATCTGAGCATAATTTTGCCAGTATGTAAAAACCCCCAATATTCTCCGGAGAACAAATTTGTATTGGCCAGGGAAAGTTTGCCTTGCCCGGTAAAGTTTTCCAAACAGAAGTACACCTATATTTATTTTGTTTTTTTAATCTAGATTACTCACTGTGAAGGGCTTTAACATGCACAACTTCCTCCTCTTGCTAACGCCCTGTGTGTCTTTGTGAAGGACAGTATCTAGTTTACCTGTAGGTCAGTGCCTCCTGCTGTCATCCCTACCAGTCCGTGACAGATGTCATTGGTATTGTGATTTCCATTGTATCCAGAATATTTCAGCATTCTTGAAAGCCTACACATGTACACCAGGAACCAAAATACTGTGATTTTTTGTGCACCTTTATCAAGTCACCAATCATTAACTCAAAGTGCAGTAGATCACAGTTCTATGTTTTTACCTACTATGAGATAATCAGTTTTTACAAAGATTATTAACATGGTAGCACCTCGTCATATAACGCTGGGGGAAACAAATTACACTTAAGCAGGGACTGACAGTCCAGTCTACCTCTCATTTTACAGATGAGAAAACCCAGAAAAGCTGTATTTACTTGAGGTCACAGAAACAATTAGTGGTAAAGCCAAGACTAGAATTCAGATCTTCTGACTGTAAGTCGAGAGTTCTTTATACTCTGACTGTGCAGCCTCTCCAGTGTAGTATTTGCCTTCTGTAAATGTGATTAAATATCATTTGTAAATAAAGGACCTTTGACCTCCACTTTGGTACATTCAGGCACTTTAAAAATGGGGCTTTATTGTCTCATTTTTCATTTATAGTTATGAGGTTTGGAATATTTCCATAGTATTCCTTATGGAATATATATTTTTTATTTTTTACTGTTTTAATGAAACCAATTCCTGACTTTAAAAAAGATGGCATCTGTACAAATTACTTTAACTTAGGAGTGACTTTTTCTTGATTTTTAATTGCCCAAGGCTAAATCCAATGTAAGGATTGCTGAGTTTATTTTATATTCTGTGAATTGGTACATTTTAGAAACTAGGCTGATTCACAGGTCACATCATTTCAGTCTTACCACTTTGGTTTCTAGGTACTGGAGACTTTTTGCATTAAAGACTCTCAAAACCATGCAAAATTGAGCATTAAATGCTGTATAGAATGAAACAAATCTTTTAATTCAGTAAGGTTAAAATTCTGAAATCTTATCAGAACCCAAGATATTAAACTATAATTTCTAATGCTTCATAAAAGCATTATCATGAGAAAGTTAAAAACTTTTTCTTTTCATCACCATCTTCAAAACAAAATTCTCTTCCAATTCACAAGAACTTTAGTGAAAAATGAAATTATCTTACTCTTTGGAGAACATTCATTAGAAGTTTTATCAGTGGAAGGATTATTTCAAGATGTGATTTCTCAGAAGCCTTAAGTTATCCAGATCTCAACCAGACTCAAATATGGTGAGAAATTACATATTAAAAAAATACTAATAATTGGAGAAAAGGAGTAGAGAAATGATGTTCTAAAGTCCAAATGTGTGTGAATCTTTCTGATGAGGGCATCCCTGGTTTATGTTTAACCATTTCCAACTGCAAGCTATGCAGAAGGGAAGGGGGCAGGAATCAGGGAGATTACCCTTATTGAGGATTTATGTGCCAGGTAGTTAATATGCCCTTTGTGTTATGGCATATAACCCAGATTTCTGTAGAGGATTTTAGAAGATTTTATGATCACAGAGCTTTTTCAAATATATTTTCTTAACATCCCTGTGAGGAAGGAATTCTTATCCCCACTTTACAGGTGAGGAAGCTGTTTAAGTGATTTGCCTCCAGGATTACCAGTGCTAGAGCACTGACTCACCAGTGCTGACAGCTACTGTTCCATGTGTGGTGTGCCATTCAGCAATGCTTCAGAGGTCCAAGACGTTGCAGCCGATCTAAACAGACTCTCCTATAAAATTAGCGAACAGTCACCATGACAAGATTGAGATGGGGTGGGGACGGTCCCTAGACGCTTTCTTTCTGTGCTGTCTTATGTGTAGTGACTGCCTTTACTATTCATCTTAAGCTGTGTAGGTTCAAAAGAGAAATCAGAACTCCCGAAGCACTTTTAAGACCGCTAAGAAAAAAAAAAAAACCATGTAGAAAAGTTTTACTGGCACTTGCCAAATACTGCTTAAAGGATTGACTCAAAACATGGCACCTTCTGCGCCAGTGAGGGGAGAAGCTGAACTCCTGCCTGCCTGCCCAAGAGACCTTAACTTAGTTTATTAGGGGATTATCTCCCAAGGAGTATAAATAATTTTGCACTGCAGAAGGAATTAGGATTTGATTTACATTTTATATACATCTTTTCAAAAGGAAGAAGTCTATTTCATAAATAGTAGTAATCCATGTTTAAACTTAATAATATTTAACTTTTAACTCTTACAGCAGCTTTGAAAATTTGTTATTTGGAATTTTGATCATGAGGTTGGAATGATTGTAAAAAAGAATGTCCTTTTATTCTCAAACTTAACATGGGCTTACGCTAACCTGCTCAGTATGTCTGATTAACTAGTGAGTATTACAGATACTAGTGGATACAAAAGGCAAGAGTTAGGCACAGGAAAAACCAGTATTTCATTGTTTATTACAGAAGACATCTTAGCATTTCTTTGGTATTTTTCCAGAAATAAGTGACTTTATATTGACATTGGCCATTTTATTTTCAAGCAGCCTTTTTAATACACAGAAGTAAACAGATGTTATTCATTATACATATTGCTGGACAGGAATTTGGCAGAACTGGGACTGTGGAACCTGTCATTTGAATTTTTATACTCTGTATGGCCGAACCAGGAACCACAGAGTCTTTGTTATTATGGAAAATGGCCACATTCGTGTTTTGAGGACCACGGCATGGCTTCTATTTCATTCACCCCAGATGTGCCATCATCTGAAACTCTGGAAGGTGCTTCTATAAAAACAGCACTGCATGTATTCATTAAGTGATTTAAATATTCCCAGAATACTTTTACCTTTTTTCCCCCTTGTTCCCTCCAAATATTAAATTATAGTAGAGCCTCTCTTTATTTCTTCACTTATTTGTCCTCTCTTTTAATTGTTGCTTCCACTGTAGAACTTCCACTTCTCACTAGTGGCGGAAAAGCTTTACTTTGAATTTCAATATTTTAATTTTATTTATATCTCACATACTGTGCACCAGTTAGCCTCAGTGAAGATTCTGTTTTGAATTAGACATATCCTGTCAACTGTTTGTCAAGTAATTTCATTGCTTCATCTAATAGAAAATTCAGTGACATTCTTTCCCAAGTACCCCCAGCTTTTGTGAGTTTAATAAACAGAATGTGTCTTTTATATTGGAAATAATGTGAATGAAAATTGCCAAATCCCTTCTCAGTATATTCTGAACATCTCTACAACCCTTTACCTCCCTGCCTTTAGTAGTTTTTAAACATATGGCCAAGTTTATGCGTGGGTTTCATTCCTTTGGTGAAGATTACGGCATCAAAACCTGTCTAAAAATGCTTTAGAGTACAAGGCCAGCCTGTAAAGTCAAATCTTTAAAGACTGTTGTAATTTTTTGAACATGTGACAGCAAGTAATTAGGATTTGCCTATGTGCAATACAAATCTATAATGTGTATTTTACTTTTTCTACTTGAACACATTCTTGTATATATTTTGTTTAACCTTAGATGTATTTAAAAATCATGAACTGTATCAAAATTCTTTCAATAAAATTTGTTTAAAATCTTTACTTGAATTGTGTCTACCAGTTTAATGAACTGAGAACACTCTGAACCTGTTCCTGGAATAGATTCTCGGAACCAGGAGATAGCAGAACTCCTCAGGACAGAATCGGTGTCAGGAGGTGAGAAATGTCCTCACAGGTGAAGAGCCTCACTGGCTCTCTCTCACTCATCATTTCCCCCTCAGAAACACGTCTCAAAGTATTTATTTCTGGATATGCTCATTAACCCCAAACTGCTCTCTTACCTCATTCTTTAGGGTCATCCCATGAAATGAAGACCAAAGCATTTGACATGAGCCTCTGTCATCTTTCCAAATATTTCCCTCTAGTCAGAAGCAATTCTTTTTGTTTTGTTTTGTTTTGTTTTGAGACAGTCTCACTTTGTCACCCAGGGTAGAGTGCTGTGACATCACAGCTCACAGCAACCTCAAACTCTTGGGTTCTAGCGATTCTCTTGCCTCAGCCTCCCAAGGAACTGGAATAACAGGCGCCTGCCACAACTTGGCCTGGCTATTTTTTCTTTTTAGAGACGGCATGGTCTCGAACTCATGAGCTCAGGCAATCCACCCACCTCAGCCTTCCAAGTGCTGGGATTATAGGCCTGAGCCACCGCGCCTGACTTTTTTTATTTTTTTTGAGACAGTCTTACTCTGTTGCCCTAGGAAGAGTATGGTGGAGTGATAGCTCACAGCAACCTCAAACTCCTGGGCGCAAGTGACCCTCCTGCCTCAGCCTCCCAAGCAGCTGGGACTATAGGCGCCTGCCATAGCGCACAGCTAGTTTTTCTATTTTTAGTAGAGCTGGGGTCTCACTTTTGCTCGGGCTGGTCTCTAACTCCTGAGCTCAAGCAATCCACTGGCCCGGCCTCCCAGAGTGCTAGGATTACAGGTGTGAGCCACTGCACCTAGCCAATTCATTTTTATTTTTTATTTTTATTATTATTAAATCATAGCTGCATAAATTAATATGATCATGGGGCATCATACACTAGCTTCATAGACCATTTGACACATTTTCATTCCAGCCAATTCATTTTTAAAGTGACCTCTCAGGCCCCAGTCATCGCACCTTCTCAGTTATTCTTACCAAAGCAGCCTCTACACGACCCATCAGTGCCCCCTGTAAGGGCTTGCCCCTCAGCGTGTCCACTGTCGGGCTCCAAGTATGTGGTCTCCGTGAGCTGCAGCCTCTACGCTACCCGTCTGTGACCCCTGTAGGGGTTTTCCTCTCAGCGTGTCCACTGTCGGGCTCCGAGTATGTGGTATCCGTGAGCTGCAGCCTCTACACTACCCATCAGTGCCCCCTGTAAGGGCTTGCCCCTCAGCGTGTCCACTGTCGGGCTCTGAGTATGTGGTCTACATGAACTGCTTCTGCTTCCTTTCTAGCCATGACCATCCCAATTCTATACAAGTTTAGAGGCCCTGGGGCCTCTTCTTGTCACATCCATGGCAGAATTGTCAGCATCACAAATTCTAAATAGAGAAGTAAATTTATCTTTCCCACTAAAATCTCTTTTCAACTATCAATTTCTGCCAGAATTCTTTACAGAATCCCTAGAAATCTAAACATCACCTTTACCACCTCCATTTCCTTAATCCCCTATCACGAAGTCTTCGTCCTTCCTTTGAAATCTTTAAATTCCCTTTTTTTTATTTACACCACCTTATTCCAGACTTCATTGATGACTTCTAACAGAATCACTTTCCTTGCCCAGCGCTAGTCACCTCTATTTCAGCACTTCCTGCCCACACATAAACCCAAACAATTCTGTTTTTAGCAGGGAGTACAAGGAATGTGTCGAATCCGACTTCTGTCCAGGCCCTTTTAAAACATCTGTCCTACCATGCCTTCCTGATTACTTTGCACTGGCCCTTCTGCATCTGCACTTGGACTTGCTGGAGCTCCACTCCCTGCCTTCTGCTGCCCTCTGGCCTAATGCTACAGTGGGCTATCATCACCCCTTTAGAGCAGCCTCCTCTGTTTCCACACAGGGTTAACAGTATCACACTAACCAGTGTTTCTTATCCAGAGCTTCTGCTTCCTTCCCACTGGAAGCCACCTGTGTTATGCTGACAGTCTAAGTAAGCTTCCCAGTTTCCCTTCAGTCCTTTGGCTCAGGAATCTTGAGTTTGAGTGGCTCTCTCATGGTTATAAAATACAAATTCTCCTTAACAACTCTGGAAATTCATAAAGCTTTTCTTTCCTTTCTTATTCAATCTCTTTGCCCTCAATATGGCAATAAGCAAACTTTTCATTAGTCTAAGCCAGAAAGACAGCAGAGATAGGGAGGGGTAGACAGGTGAAACTGAAGTCGACAGAATGAAAACATTTACTATCATTCTGTTAATAAAAATAAAAATAGAGTAAGAAAAAAGCACGTTAATGAGATTCTAGTTTCTTCAAATACTGTCAGCTAATCTAGCTCCACTTATAAGCTTAAAAAAGAAAATCGCCACACAAAGTTCAGGCTTAGCACATGCTCCTGACATTTAAATGCACAATTCAATTTTTATCTGCTGAATTCCTACAACCAAGAGACCTAATGTTAACAGCAAGATAATATCTTGCACAGTGAGGGCAATTAAAATAATTATTTAAAAAAGGATAAATGGATGAATTATGTTAATCCCAAGTTTAACTTCTCTTTGAAAAATAGTTCTCTGTGAGTTGTTAAAGTGAACTGACTTTCTGTGAGAGCTAGTGCTACAACTAAAGGAACAGAAACAGAACAGCACAAGAACAAAAGCGTTCCAAAAAGTATTTCCTAAATGTAGGTAAGACAGCACTTTAAAAACATGACATTTTATAAGTAAATTTGGATTTGTATACAGTGTGACAGCAATTAGAACTCTACCATTTGGCATGGACTTTTAAAAATGTCATAATCACTTCCAAAATTATAAATAAGGTCTATCTGATTAACCATTCCTATCTTCCTAGCCTAGGCAAGGAGTAACATTGTAATGCTCACTTTACAGGGTTATCTGTCCATCATACTACTTCCCCATGAGCAATAATTTGTACACAAGTCACCCTGATTCCTAGAAGGCAGAATTACCACATTTACATATCAGTTGGATCAATATTCCCACTGGCTTCCAAAAGCTTCTTCTAGGCAATCCTGTCGTGGCCAACAGCTATGAAAAACCATAGGATCCCAACTTTGCGAGAAGGGGATTCTTCTGTTCAGTATAGCTGTAGTTTCAAAAGGACAGAGCAAAACCCCTTTGATTTTTTTCTGTCCTCTCCCCCATCCCCGTGGGTCAGGATACGGACCCAAGCATGAAGGTATGAAAGACAGCAACAGAGTAAGCAGAACTCCACATTTCTGGCCAGAGGACTGACCAAAAAGGGGAGCCCACGGAACCAGTAAGTAGCAGGGAGATCATGGACAGGGAGAAGCCCAGGAAAGCACCTTCTAAATTAGTTATTCATGAAGCCCAACGATCATCCTCAAATCATTAATGCTTGGATCCGATCCTCCTTAGCCATGGGAACCTTGAGAACTAAACTATCTGACAGACGACTTCCTAAGTCCCAGATGGGTAGTACAAACTTGAGATAGATCCAAAAAGAACTGCAGTCTTTAAACAACTGAACTGACCTTGGAACCACAGCCCCCGGAAGGCAGCCTGGTAACTGCATCCTGAACTTAGCTGGCTGGTTACCTACTCAAACAGAAAAGATTGAGATTCTTCACAGAATTTAAACAAGACCCAGAACCCCAATCCAAAATTAACTTGGATTAAAGCTACAATCCAAAATTAACTTCAAAGTACCACAAAAAAATTTCAACTTGCAGAAGAAAAATAATCAATACACCAAGGGTGATATAACATCATGTTGGGATTACCTAACAACCTTGCAGCAACTATTTAAACTGCTCAAACAAGCAATATACAAATTCTATATAAAATACTCAGCTATAGAAAAATGCTCTAACAAGCAATCACAAATAATACTGCAATAAATGTTAAGAAAATAAAAGATAGAAAAAGAACCAAATATTAAAAGCATCCAGAATGGAGCCAATAGAACATAGAAGACTGAGGAAAGAGTCAATGAACTTAAAGATAGATGAATAAAAAGTATGAAGATAGATGAATAAAGTACGTGAGAAACATGGAAAACAGACTAAAAAAAAAATGAACAGAGTTCAGGAACCCGTGGAACAGTAAGAAATGTCTTAACACTTAGATTATGTAGTATCCACGTTTCAAAATGATAATCAATACAGGCAGGCAGTCCCCTGGTTAACGAATGAGAGGTTCTACAGATTTGTTCTTAAGTAGAATTTGTATGTAAGGTACATTTACCCATGAACTGTAATAGCCTCCATTCATGAGTACAAATCATAATGTCAGGCAGATGTTTCTAACCCAGGGACTGCCTGTATGCAGTACTGACAGAATGTTTGAAGAAACAATGGCTTCAAACTCCCAAGTTTGGTGATACTAAGCTACAGTTTCAAGAAGCTTGAAAAAACCCAGAATAGGCCAAAACTCCAACGCCATCTCAGACAATCCCAATCAAAATTTCAAAGCCCACAGAATGTCAACAAGCTCACTCTAATATTCGCAAGTAAAACAATTTTAAAGAAAGAAGAAAGTTAGAGGAATTATACTTCCTATTTTTAAGATTACCATAAAGCTAAAGTAATGAAGACTGTGCGGCATCACTGAAGGGAGAGACCGTAGAGCAACACGGCAACAGTCCATAAATGGACTACACAAATACGGCCCAATGATTTGTCTGACAATGGTACAGAAACATTTCAATGGAGAAAGAACAGTCTTTTTAACAAATGGTGTTGGGAGCAACTAGACATCTATATATGCATTAAAAAAAAAAAAAAAGGAACCTTGACTTAAAACTCATACTTAACAAATATTAACCCAAAATGTATTATAGATCTAAATGTAAAAATATGAAACTTCTAGGAAAAAACCAGAAAATCTATGTATCCTTGAATTTGGTGACAGATTCTTAGACATGGTATCAAAAGCATGATCCATATAATTAAACTGATCAATTAGATTTTATCAAAATTAAAAACTTTTGCACTAAAAGGAAATAGTAAAAAAAAAAAGCTACAGATGGAGAAAACATGTGCAAATCACATACCTGACCAAGAACTTGTATCCAGAACATATATGTATAAAAAACACTCAAAACTTAACCAAGAGAAAATAATCCAATTAAAAAGTGGGCAAAAGACATAAAGAGATACTTCATCAAATACGATATAAGCACAAGATGTTCAACATCTTCAGTCATTAGCTAATATACCATTAAGACATATTTTCTTGTTTCTTTGGACAGACCATAATATTTTGTTTTATTAAGGTCATAATTTTGTTGATGTGTTACATAATTTTGTTATACTTGGAAGAGAACTAAGTTTTGTTCTAATTTAAATTTTGGCTAAATCACCTTGATTTCATGGAGCCTTTGATTTTGTATTATGTTAAAAGTTTTGTCCTTATTTTTAGCCCCAAATCCCTAGTCCTCAGCATAGTCTTTACTAATATATGGCCATTCTGGGGTTTTGATAGGAAGCTCAAGGTTCTTATTACCGGTTAACCATCAAAATTCAAACTCTCTTAAAATAAGACAGCAGTAATCTCTGTTCAGCTTCTTCAGTCTTCCAGCTATGCTGGCTTTCCACTAGGGTCCGTGGAGTCTTATGAGTGTGTACAGTTCAGAAGTTAAGCTTGCATTTGAAGGGAGATTATATGCAGATTAGGTGGCTTCACCACCCTTGCTACCTTCGTTTCTAGGCTCTGCTACTTCAATTTTCAGGTCCTCAGCAGCTCCCAATTACATTCTCTAATAGCTCAAGCCCAGTAAGACTGCAACTTTCTCTTGAGTTCTAGCCACACCTCACCAGGCAGTCTGGGAAACCTGAGGAGAAAAACTATAAAAACATAGTGTTCAGCCTGCTTTTGGTGTCTTTATAGTATCTTTAAATAGTTATTGTATTTGGTCCAGAGTTTACAACTGGGAGGGTTTGTACACTGCAGAACCAGAAGTCCTTCATTTAATAGTTCTTAAACATTGGGACTTCCTTTTTAGAAGGAAGTATGGAGAACCCTCGAAGAACTCAAATTCGACCTCCCATTTGATCCTGCAATCCCATTACTGGGCATCTATCCAGAAGAAAAAAATCCTTTTATCATAAAGACATTTGCACTGGACTGTTCATTGCAGCTCAATTTACAATCACCAAGATGTGGAAACAACCTAAATGCCCACCCACCCAGGAATGGATTAACTAACTGTGGTATATGTACACCGTGGAGTATCATTCAGCCATTAAAAAAGCTAGAGACTTTACATCTTTTGTATTAACCTGGACAGAGGTGGAACACATTCTTCTCAGTAAAGTATAAGAATGGAGAAGCAGAATCCAATGTACTCAATTCTAATATGAAGCCAGTAGACGATCTAATACATACCTACAGAAGAGAAAAATACAGATCAATTCAAGGTAGGGGGTGGGAAAATGAGGGAGCAGGGAGGGGGGAGAGGGCAGGGGATGGGACGGGGGTTACAGTACATGGCACACCTCTTGGGGGCAGGACACAACTGTAAGAGGGACTTTACCTAACAAATGCAAAATCATGTAACCTTATTCTTTGTACCCTCAATGAACCTGAAAAAAAATAAAATAAAATAAAAATAATAATAATTCTTAAATCGTTTTAATACCTCAGAAGAAAATAATATAGAACCGGTTCTCCATCTCTCCCCTTTTGTGTCTAACAGATTGAAAATGCAATGATCCACGTACATTAAAATATATTTTATCCCAAATGAAAATCTGTCAAAATAATCTTAGCTAATTGATGATCCTAAGAAGCAGGAAAATCTTTGTTCAACTTTCAACAAGTGTACTAAGCAAAGAGCTCAAAAGAAATGATTAGGCCATGGAAATAATCAGAATTGGACCAAGTAAACTGTTACATTTTTATTCTGAACTGACAAAAGGTATAAAACTCTATGGCCATGAAATATTTAAAACCAGTATGAGTATGACTACTTGGATATATACATTAGAACCTCTGCAAGTTAACCACTCAAGGGACTGGAACAAACTGATCAACTTAAGGAACTAGGCCAACTGTACTGATACGTACATGTGGTGTGTCCAGTCCACGAAATTAGGTCAACTTAAGGAGGTGGTCAATGAAGGGAGGTGGTCAGCTATGGAGGTTCTACTGTGTGTGTGGGGGGGGGAGGGACATATTCGCTGAATTAAAGTGATAAGACAAATCTTGACTAATCCATTATTAACTTCAAACTTAAATTTAGAAAAATTTTATTTTGGAGTCAGCAAGTTTTCCATTTATCTGCTTGGATATGAAAGATACTATATAAAGATGCTATTTAAAAACAAATGGCAACTGTACATGCTGGCTAAACATTTATAATTAAACAATTACATAACCTCCAAAATATCGCAGATGATGAGCCATATAACTGGGATGTCAGCTAACCAAGACGGCCAGTTCAGAAGGGGGTCATTTTGTGCCGTGTCTCAGCTGAGCTTTAAGTAAGACTGCTGGGTGGAGATTTATTCTTCCCGTATTTTTATATATCCTAACACCAGCTGCTGTCAGGACAATACATCTTTGCAGTCATGGCAGCTGACTTTTTAAGAAAGAAGAAAATTATAAAAATATTATGCAAACTGTTACCAATCTTTCGTTTGCTTTTCTTGCCATTCTTCACATCTTTTTGCCCTTTAAAACTGGGTTCCAGTGATTCACTTTGCAGTTAATCTGTGAGTTATACTCAGTAACAACTGTCTTGCATAAATTGATTTCATAAGGTAAAAAACTGCTTTTCAATGATTTTGTCAATGCATGTCTATTCCCAAGTTTTCCAGCTTGGTCTCCTCGTTGTGTGTGCATCCTGAAAAACTGCCAAAATAGCAGCAACAATTAATGATCTCATAGGGAAAAACACACTGCCACAGGAAACCAAGCACTGTTGAGTCAACTTCTTTCTTTTTGTCACTTGTTTTATACTTATCAGATAAACCAAAAGGCCTATTCAATTTGTTATACAAATGTGTATATCCACCTAGGACTGAAATTAACATTATTGAAAATGTCTATATTCAGAGTCCTTCAACACTTTGGGACTCTGAGCTACTTTCTGGTATGGAGAACAGACTGAGCATCTCCATCTCCAACGGATGCATGCTGCCTCCTGTGATGACCAAGGAATGCAGCGGCTCTCCCAAGTCCACAGTACACATTTGCTCTAAAGTGCCTGCTACAATCTTCTGGTCTTCAGCTCCAACTCTGGCTAAGCCAACACAGAGCGTCTCCTCAGTAATTGCTATTCAAAAAAACAAAAACATATTGCCATTCAATTCAGCAAACAGATCATTCTGTCCAGCATACATCAGATTTACATTAGTACCACACAAGTACCTTAAAAGAAGCCTCAAATACCTTAAATATCCTTAGACTCATGGACCAATTGTCCATTAATTCATCTGAGGTTTTTTATAGTCATATGTACTATCTGACATATAATAAGTATTTATTTTACCCTTTCAGAATTCCAAGGGCTTATGAGAGTTTAAGTTTTAGGACTTGGTAAGCTATCTCCATATCCATAGTCTTTACAACTGCATGGTGTTCATCTTTAGGTGAGTAAAAAATGTCCATTACATCCTTATATTTGTAATAACTTGCTTGAGATATGTTTATATCATCTAAGATATATTGGAAAAACCATACAATTATGAGATAAATACACAGATTGGAGTTTTTTCTTGGCAACAGAATTAGACCAACTTAGGTCTTCTCATTTTTTAAAATGTATATACTCTCTCTCTCTTAGATGGTGGTTGTGAGGGCTAAGATGATGATATGAGAGGATTTGGTCAACTATAGAGCCCTTAAATAATGGACAGAGGCATATCTTTTACTTTTAAGCTTAAAACAGCCATCTCCATCTCCATCTTAGTCAACTTCAGTATTATTCAATCTGGTGCTACAGCTAAAGGACAGATCCTTTTAATGGTTTTATTATTTAGTAAGAAAAGTCCTGATTGAACAACAATCAAAGCGGCCAAATGAGCCTTTCAAGAATAAGCTTTGGAATGCAAGGAACTCTGCACAAAGTTATGGATATAGAATACCCTTGCACACTATTTGTTTCACGTTTATAATGAGGCCTACCAATGAGAATAAAATCTGCAATGACCACTCAAGAATCTCTTAATATATCTTTTCTATCAGGGTACAGCTGCCCAAAGGCAGTCAGCATCTTCTGACAGAATACAAGAGGTTCATTTTAGAACTTTTTTGTTCTCCCCTAGAATATGACATTTAAGAACGTCTTAATAAAGATTTACTAACATGGGTGGTGCCTGTGATTCAGCAGGTAGGGTGCCAGCCCCATGTACCGAGAATGGCAGGGTCAAACCTGGCCCTGGCCAAACTGCAACAAAAAAACAGCCGGATGTTGTGGCAGGTGCCTGTAGTCCCAGCAACTGGGAGGCTGAGGCAAAAGAATCACCTAAAGCCCAAGAGCTGGAGGTTGCTGTGAGCTGTGACGTCACGGCACTCCACCGAGGGAGACATAGTGATACTGTCTCAAAAAAAAAAAAAATTTACTACCAATAAACATTTTATTATATTCCACACAATGTGTCTAAAAATTAAGAATATAAAAATAAATTCTCTTATCTTTAAGCTGAAGAAAACTATTCCTGATCTCAGTGTTGAGAATGATAAAAGAATGTATTTTGCAGGAAAGATCTGATCAGGCTAAAATGAATGTTACCATATTTACATTAAATATGATTGATATTTAATCTGTGAAAAAATCCTCATTTTCTGGAATGGTGTTAATTTCACTATAAAGAACTCCATTATTTTTCTTTTAGTACAACTTGAAGCCTGTGGAATTTAAAATTAAAAAAAAAAAAAAATGAAAAGAAATTGTGCAATGCAGAAGCTCTGACTCATGCTTCGGTGGTGGCATGTTGATTTGGGTGTCACTTCACGTACACATCCAAGGGCAGCAGCACAGGAGTAACGCGAGAGCCCTCTAGGGTCCGGAGTACCTGGTTCTTCTCCTCGTGCTCTCTGATTTTGAACAATCTCCAGAAGCTGCTGGGCTGCTTGGTTTACATTCATGTACCGAGGCGGCTCATAGATCTTCCTTCCTCTGTAAGTATAAAACTAGATGCCACTGTTGTTAGCCATGCAATTACATACCCATTATTAGTGCGATTACTACCCTCTCCCCCAGATATACTCAAGCACCACAGGCTACATTCTGTCTGAAGATTTTACATGAAAACCACTTTAAGTACACCCTGTAAAGCCTGGATACAGTGACTATTTAAGTTTCTTAGGTTTTTTCTTTGTTTTATTCCATCTGTACTCTAATTTCACTGAAAGGATGGCAAGAATAAAAATCCAACAATTTAAAGACATATCTAAATCAAAGTTATCTTTATTTGAAGTGATGCCTTATACAAAAATAATTCAAAGTAAGTATCAACTTGGTCTATACTTTAATCCAATCAGGTTTTATAGTGTTCCTTTTATGACTATGTTTAAAACACATATTCCTCTTTTTACTTCTTCCTTTAAGAAAAGCAAACTAAAGCATCCTGGATGGTGACATATGTTTACTTTCATATGCCTCAAAAGCCTACCAGGTTTTCCCAATGATCATCATAAGAAAAATATAACTTTAATAGCTTAAAAACAGACATATAGATTATTTTAGTGGCTCTCACAGCAACTCTCTAAATCGGGGTACACAATAGAAATGTAATGGAAACTACAAGCATAATCTTAAGTTTATAGAAGTCCCATTAGCCAAAAAGTTTAAGAAAGGCAAAATTAATGTTAATGATACATTTTATTTAATCTAATACAATTTTAGACACCTTGCAATTAAACTCTGGGAATAATTTAGCATTTATTCAAATAAAAATTATTAAAGAGATTGTTTTATATGAAGTCTTTGATATCTGGTTTGTACTTAACAGCACATCTTAATCTGAGTATTAAATTTTCAATGGAAATATTTGATCCGTATTTAAATTTCATAAATACAGTTGTGAAAGTATTCTTATATATTGAGGTTGTTCCAAACATACTTAAAAGTTTTCTAATAATTAAATTGAGTATCAGTTTTAAAATAATTGAAATTAAATGAAAAAATCAGTTCCTCAGTCACATTAGTCCCCTTATGAGTGCTTATGGGTCATATGCGGGTAGTGCTTACACTGGGCACTGCCTAAGCAAAAAAGGATTAGTACTATATTATACATATGAAGAAAAGAAGGCATAGAGATGGAAGTGACTTGCCCAAGAGCATACAAGTGGAGGCAGACTTGGGACTCAAACTCACATCTTCTGACTCCCCCTGCATCACTTCACTCCACAAATACTGAGTATCTATTGGGTGCCAGCCACTGTTCTCAGCATTGATATGAAATCTATTTCTACTCCATTATGCTGCTTATTATTTCATAAAAACAAAAGTGTTAAAGTTTAAATTATCAATGAAACCTACTTTTCAACAATCTGTTGAACTCATGTCATTTAAGTAGAATGTATTGAATTATTCCAGGAACTGAAACAGATGTAAGCATTCTTAGAGTAAGAACTTACTTCATTAGATTTTCCAGAGACTGCTCCTTTACTTTGATGTCTGTAAGAATAAAAACAATTCTTTTCAGTACCTTATCCAAAACCTATGTGTGAATGTCAGTTAAGAGTCACTTAAGTTTTGGGGAAACACTCTTCCCAAGTCTCCAAAATGCTCATCTCAGAGTTTGTTGACAGTCTTCCCTCACACTTATATCTAGCCACTTTCATATAGAAATACAGAGAACAGAAACTTGTGCTTGTGTATAAAGGCCTCTAGTTAAAAAACAAACATAAACTTGGCCCTAAGACCACCCTGCTGTGATCTAATTTCTTGCTGGAAAAGAAGACAAAGGAAAGAACTAGATAAATATTGGCATATACACCACCTAACAGCTAATCAAAATCCTTTTCATTTCTACTAGCTGGAATCTGCATAGACCTAACTGAAAAACCTTGTTACATTCCTTTATTTTTCAGGCACTGGAATGTAAGTTTCAGTGGATATAACATAAATAGAAAAAATCTTCTCATCAATACATTTTGAAGAGAGATTTTTTTTTCCTATAATGAATAAATAATACCAAGTATTCATACTTTTAACAGACACTGCACCAGGCACTGGAATCCCATGGGGACCGAAGCAGACTTACCATCTGCTCTCATGAAGCTGGATGGTCCCAGCTTCACAAATACTGGATCCTTTACACTGTTTTTATCACAAATGTTCAGCTTAACTATTTGGTAAAAGGTAAAAAAGCAGAATCACTCTACATCCTCACAGGAACTCAGTACACAACAGCAAGACCAACAGCTGCTTCCTGTTTTACATGCTGGACACAAATGGTTCAGCCAAAGTTTGTTTTTGCAAAAATAAATATAGTGTACCTGATGAGTCTTTGGTAGACTTCTGCAGCTTTCCTCGGTGATTATAAAAGTTTTTTTTTCTGATAAAAAGAATACTGAAGAGTTTATTTGGAAATTATAGCAGAGATTAATCTTATCCATGTATTTTTAAATGTTCTTGGAACCAGCACTGACAGTATTTTTCAGGTTAGAAATATCATTACCTATTTAATATTTCTACTTGTCTGGCACACACGGGGGAAAAAAATGAACCTATGTTATTGAAAATGTGGCCTCTAATACAGCTAATGGTGTAAGTCAACTTTTAGATTTCTTTTAAAAGGCATTTCTAATATTTTTAACTAATTTATTTATTCACCTCAAGTTCCTGAAACATTATTTGTGATAGTAAGATTTTCTTTGTATTGTCAGTTTCTTTTACTTTTTTGATGACATGCTCTACAGAATTTGATTTTAAAAGTGTAGAAGGCTTAGAATTTTTTACAGGCAAATGCTTTCCATTGATTCACTAATGCATAAGACTGCATTAGTGAATCAATTGCAAGCCAGACCAATATACTACAATCCCTTATCTTCAACACAGACCGTAATTTTTCTTCTGGATTTCTACTTTCTAGAATGTAAACTCTCCTACGCATCTCAGTTCCAGGACCCACCACAATGTGAAGACCCAGGAGACACTCCACAAATGTCTACTGAATAAGTTTACTCACATGGTTCTCCTACTACCTATCTCATAATGCGTCTTAAACTATCCACCCTTTAAGCAACGGGAGTCCCACTTCCTTCAGAAAGTCTTTGTTGACATCCCCTCAAATGCTTTGTGTTCCTCGAACAACTTAAACAATTAATTGTATTAACCTCTAATTATGTCATATATATTGGTCCTGCCTCTGGACGTAAATTTTAAATTCTCTAGCATGATTTATTCTAATTCCTACAGCACGTGGCCCATAGCAGGCGTTCAAAAAATACATACTAACTTAAATAATGAGAATGCCAGATGATTAAATGATGAGAACTATGGTTTGAGGATCTGGAATCATGACATCCTATACTTCACACCCTGTTCCTGCTTTTGTTAACGGAGAAAGGAAGATATATTGTTTAACCTTGTTTGTGTTTTCCCAGGAAAGCCAAGAAAAGATGTGACTCTTAGAGAACTCAAGAGCCAAAGTTCTGGTCTGTCCTTCCTGATTCTCCATACAACAGAACTTAATTGTTCTTTAAACTTTCATACACATAAAACATTATTTCCAAACTAGATTTCAAAACTCTGAGGGCAGGGGCGGTGCCTGTGGCTCAATGGGTAGGCGCCGGCCCCATATACTGAGGGTGGCTGGTTTCAACCAGGCCCCGGCCAAACTGCAACAAAATAGCCAGGCGTTGTGGAGGGTGCCTGGTGTTCCAGCTACTTGGGAGGCTGAGGCAAGAGAATCACCTAAACCTAAGAGCTGGAGGTTGCTGTGAGCTGTGATGCGGAAGGGGGACAAAGTGAGACTCTGTCTCTAAAAAAAAAAACTTTGAGGGCAGAACCTGAGTCTAACACTCCTTAGTATTCCAAAACAGCCGTATTGGGCAGAAAGTAATTCCTCAATAAATACCTGTAAACTGGTTTCTACCTGCTTTTCTAAAGCTTTCCAGAGGACAAATGCTGCTTACTCTCCGTCTCCCCATTTTTAATGGATATATAGGGAGGTTATGAAGTAGCCTGCCTCTCAGACTCTTCACTCCCTGTTCTGTTTTTAAAAACTCTGTTTTGTTCTATAACATACACATGCACTTTTTTTTTTTTTTTTTTTTTTTTGGAGATAGTCTTACTATCACCTTGACTGGAGTGCAGTGGCATCCTCATAGCTCACTGCAACCTCAAACTCCTGGGCTCAAGTGATCCGCCTGCCTCAGCCTCCTGAATAGCTGGGACTATGGCATGTGCCACCAAACCTAACTAATCATTCCTATTTTTAGTTAGAAACAGGGTCCCACTCTTGCTTAGATTGGTCTCAGATTCCTGACCTCAAGTGATCCTTGAGCCTCAGCCTCCCTTCAACCAACTAAGTGACCTGAGCCACTGCACCTGGCCTGAGCCACCGGGCCTGCACTCTTGTATCCAAGCTCCAAGCTCCACCTTTCATCTGTCCCAGCAGAAGTGACATCTACTTCTACTACTTCCTCTAACTACTGTCCTTTTAGCAGCTGTCCTTCACGTATCATTCTACTTTGACCTACTAGCTGCTGGCTTTAACTGGATTCAAGGTTGACATAACAAGACAAATATATCTGATGGCACAGCCCATACTGATCACAAGTGCCTTATGATGGTCTTCTTGTTAGTAATGTGTACAAAAAAGTGAGATCAGCCTCTTTTCACGTGAAAAATCCAATGGCAAAATTACAAAGCTAATTATAAAGCACTAAATCACACTGGCAATGTACTAAAGTAAGAAAACCCATTATATCAGCTAATTGTGAAATATAGGCATAAACCAAAAATAAAAGTGTTTAAGAAGCATTTATGGCCTGATCTAGATCTAGAATTAATTAGGTGTCAATGTGAACAGAATAAAAGGAATGTACCTATATACTCGAGTATAAGCCGAGTTTTTTCGGCACAAAATTTGTGCCGAAAAACCCGAACTCGGCACAAATTTTGTGCCAAAAAAAGTCGGCTTATACTCGAGTATATACGGTATTCTGGTTGAAACTCAATGAACTAGCAAGAGTTAAAAGTTTTCTGTGCTAGTGGGTAATCAGACCAAGTCTGAGAACATAAACTAAGCAAAACTTCAACCAACTAACTTCCACAAATATTTACTGAACGCTACACTGTGCCAGACTTCTGGACATAGGAAAAAAGCAGTGAGCAAGACAAAGGCCCTGCTCTTATGAAGCAGAGAAGAAGTCAACAAAGTTAATAAAATAATTCAGATGGGTGGTAAGACTATGAAAAAAATAACATATGATAGGGCAGTGCCTGTGGCTCAAAGGAGTAGGGCGTTGGCCCCATATGCCAGAGGTGGTGGGTTCAAACCCAGCCCCAGCCAAAAACTGGGAAAAAAAACAAACAAACATATGGTAATGCAAGAGTCTCATTGAGGGGATTCCACATGTAGCACATTAGATAAAATTTCCAGGAGTCAGCAAACTCTGTTAAAGGCCAGACAGTAAATAGTTCAGGTTCTGAGGACCATAATGTTTCTGTTATGCTCCTCATCACTGCTGTTACAGCACAAAGGTAGCCAGA
The DNA here is from genome assembly GCA_963574355.1 of Loris lydekkerianus. Classification (NCBI taxonomy): domain Eukaryota; kingdom Metazoa; phylum Chordata; class Mammalia; order Primates; family Lorisidae; genus Loris; species Loris lydekkerianus. Next base: position 24,122 of record CAUYPK010030051.1, read on the forward strand.
GATGACATGCATAAATGAATATATGTGGCCATGTTCCAATAAACCTGATTTACAAAACAAGCAGCAAAGCAGATGTGATACTAGCTTGCTAGCTCCTGCTCTAGATACTAATTTCCAATGTCTACCCCATAAGGAATGCAACCATTAGTAAAACTGAATGACCTTTTCTGTTAAGACATACTGACTGGCTTCATATTTAATATTATACATTATTAAATAATAATTTAATGGAGAAGTGGCCATTATTTTGCAAATAATTTAAAAGTTTTTGGCAAACAGAAATTTTCTTTACTCTGTTGAGTATCAGACACGCAAGGCTAACGTTCTGGGTTCTTTCTCTGCCCTCATCCTGGGCTGTGTGTTAGACGTTTTGCTGGGTGATTTCACACACAGTCATCACTGAGACAATACAACTCAAAGTATAATACAAGGAATGATGCTAATACATAAGGTTTTTGTTAACAGTAAATGATGAAGTAAGTACACGAATGAGAATTAATATTAATGTTTATAGTAATTTGACACTGACACAAAAGATTAAAGATTATAAAACAAACATTAAAAAAAACCCCAAAACACCCAACCCTAGTCTTTTACCACAAACAGATTGAGAAGTACTGCTCTAAACAACAACTCCACAAGGCAGGAAAGATTCCTCCTATTTGAAAAATACCAAGGCCAAGGTTGAGGGATGTTCACAATATTCTCTAGCTAGTTAAGTAATAGCACTGGGATTCTGTCTCCTGATTCCACCTGTGAGCACCACTTCCAAGTCATCAAACATGTCAGTAAGCTGCGTTCTGTTCAACAATCATAGATTGAGCTGATCAATCAATATAAATCAGTACAACTTCAGTGTCTCTACTGGAAAGCAAAGCCCAATCCCTTCTGAAGCTCAGTACCATTCTCTATGTATGCTAAGCCAGTGCTCTCAGGTTTTTCCACACTAACTAGAAAACAGGATTTGGGCAGGATGGTACAGGGAAAAGAGGTGTGAACAACAGGCTATCTGATTCTCCCAGTTTTGTCACCAATTAGCTGGATAACATTGGGAAAAATGATTCAATATGTTGGGCCTCAACTTTATTGTAAAAAAGACTTCAATAAGATGATCTCCAGAATCTCTTTCAGATCTACAATTCCGTGTTCTTGAGGATAAATACCACAGTATTCAAAAAATGTCCCTGGGAAAAAGTGGGAAGATGCTTGGTAAGAATAAATGTTCACTATGAGTTGAATCACAGTAAAGTGACAAGAAGAGGGTCTTGTTGGATAAATGGGTAAGATACGGGATGCTGGAAAGTCTCTATTTAGGGCACAGGAGGAAACACGTAAATTACGGCATGAGTGCAGGACAGCCATGTTGTACCTGCCGTTTCTGCATTCATGCTGATATGTAATATAAATCTGTCTTCCTGAGAACATGGCAAAGACTGTGGCAAGGACAGAATGGCGAGTCAGTGTTTTTTTTTCCCTCTAGCTAATTACCATAGAACAGTTTTTCACTTTAAAACAAAATCAAAATGAGAACAATACGATTATTCCACACTGTAACTGGAAGGGAACTCCAGGCCCTTACCGCGTAAGCATAACATGTGCGTGCCACTGTGTCCGTTCCTCACTGAGTAAGCACAATGTGTGTGTGCCACTGTGTCCGTTCCTTACCGAGTAATAACGTGTATGTGCCACTGTGTCCTTACCAAGTAAGCATAATGTGTGCGTGCCACTGTGTCCGTTCCTTACCGAGTAAGCAGGTGTGCGTGCCACTGTGTCCGTTCCTCACTTAGTAAGCACAACGTGTGCGTGCCACTGTGTCCGTTCCTTACCGAGTAAGCATAAGGTATGCATGCCACTGTGTCTGTTCTTCTTCACTCTGTCCATGAAGCTTTCTGGTTTCCAAGTGTCTGTCCAAAAAACGATAGAAACCGTCTCTCCAAACCTATATAACTAGGAAAATAAAATTAATTAACAATGGAGCAATTCACTATTATCTCATAGACAAGCAGAGAATTTAATTCTTTGCAAATAAAATAAAAAGGGAGAACCAGACCTGAGATGAATATCACGGATAAAATCTGTGATAAAATAAAAAGTAACAAAAGTACTCTTTGGTTTACAGAAGGTGGTATCTTCTGATGTCCCTTTTAGTAGTAAGCCTCTAGGATTTCTGCATTCAGAATAGGAATATGTAACAAATTCACAATTTATCTATGTTCTTGTTAAAAATACTGAAATACAAAGAATCCAGAAAGCACAGAAGCAAAAGGAAAAGAAGGGCGGCGCACGTGGCTCAGTGAGTAGGGCACCAGCCCCATATACTGAGGGTGGCAGGTTCGAACCCAGCCCAGGCCAAACTACAACAACAAAAAAATAGCTGGGTGTTGTGGTGAGCGCCTGTGGTCCCAGCTACTTGGGAGGCTGAGGCAAGAGAATCGCCTAAGCCCAGGAGTTAGAGGTTGCTGTGAGCTGTGACACCATAGAACTCTACTGAGGGTGATAAAATGAGACTCTGTCTCTAAAAAAAAAAAAAAGAAAAGAAAAAAGAAAAGAACCAGACTGCTGACCAGTCAGAGTAGGTTTTCATTTTACAGATGAGACCACCAAGGCTTAGAAAGTGACTTGGCTAAAGTTACACAGCTAATTAACAAAAAGAAATACTCAAACCCAGGTGTGCGAGAATGTTCCTTTCCATCATACCGTCTCAATAAAATGCAACTAACTCCATGCATTGCTCCATACCCATCCTCTCTTACGTAGCAACATTCTACTTGTTCCCTCCTGTTCCCACACCTTCTCCTTCCCTTGCCCACATCACTTCACCCAGGAAGCTTGCTTCTTTGATCCCGGCTGGCTGAACCAGTTCACTTAAGTAATTCTAACACCAAATCTTATGCTGAGCAAATCTAGTTTCTAATTTGGGTTTTCCAACTTGTCAGTTATCTGGCATTACTCTAACTCTTTATCTCTTTACTTTAAGTTTTTATCTCTAAAATAGGAACAGTGAACAAACACTGTCCTTCCTATCCCTAAAGTTGTGAGGATCAAATCACATGTAAAAAGCTATTCTAATTGTTACATGATATGCTAATATTAGCTCTTATGTAGGCACTGTGCAAAGGAGGACATTTATTTTCAAAGATTAAATATGAAACATTATAAAGTTGTTATGTAAAGGTTTAACTATTCAACTTAAACAGTGCTTGAAAAAAATTATAATAGAGCTGGAAAGCACTAGTTTCTGAAAACCACATCTAGTCCTCTGCCACAAATTAACAGTGTGCCTTTTAAAATAGCTGTGTGACTTCAGGAAGTCATCAAAGTTTTCTAAACCTTGAGTTCTTCATTTGAAAATGAAGAAACTGGTCAGGAGCCAGAACTGGTCATCCTCTGCTTTCAGAAGACTGTGCCTCCTCAAACCAGTTTCGGAGGCTGCTGCAAGAGGTGTGGGGAAGGCAGGGCAGGAGGACACAGAGCAGAAGGGGCATCCGGGGTCCTTCACGCCTACTACCCCAGAGAAGCTCAATGTTTCTTAGTCTGTATGTACTAAAAGGTCCTAAAAACTATAATCAATACTCATAACGGCGACCTTTGAGTTCTGAAGGGAAGGCTCATTACATTCCTCATAAGCCACAGCCTCTAACTTACCTCCCAACAGGCTTTATTCCCAGAGTTCATGTGTAAGCTGTGTAAAAATGTATTCTCTCACAGCAGCCGTGCCATTTGGTAGCAACAAATTCACAAGTCAGCGTACAAAGACCCATGTAATTCCAAGTATTCAGTATGACATTTAACAAGATTTCTCTGTGAAAATGTATTTCAAACTCCAATGTGGCATTCCTACCATACATTCATCCTCTGCCAAGTTATTAGCAATAGCTACAGCCCTACAGAGGGGTTCTGTTACTGTTCTCTGAGTGGCAAATTCCCAACAAATGTTGTAGGTCATCTACTATGGTAGGCACACGTTTAAAGTGACAAGCAAAGCACAGCTCTGTCCTCAAAGATTGTACAGCCTCATTCATACTTCATACAGCAGGCTAAGTCTCTGAAGTCATGGCACCGGTTCTTACTAATTGGGTGACCACAAACAAACCAAGTAACCTTCTTGACCCTGGGGAAGAACCCTCCTGCAAAATGGGCATAATAACTAAAAACATTAAAATGTGGTTTTGAAGGATTAAATGCCATGGAGTTTGCAGAGTGCCTAGTGGTGCCTTACACATAGTGAAGACTCAGTAAATGTCAGGAACCTGATGATGTGATGATGATAATGTTTATAATAATAATAATAATAATAATATGGAAATGTTCTAAAATGCCATGTCTTGCTATAATTCAACTACTTTTCTTAACAGAATGACCTCAAAAATATTACTGAATTTTTAAAATGACACTTCTTACTCAATTCTGTTAAGTTCAACTATTTACATTCTGAAAAGGATTACTCACATCTCTGATGAAACTCTGAAATATTAGTGTAATTCCATGAAAAAATTTCCAGGGAAAATAAAGTTAAAGAAAATTATATATGTAATCATATATAAATACTTTAAATAGGTCTTAAATATTTGTAAGGGTCATAGAAATAGTCATGGAAGTAAATAACTAAGTTCTTCATTAGAAAGGAAAGTGATAGACCATTTAAAAAAGAATTGAGATGCTCATCACAAATAAACACTAACTACAGCAGTCAGTGTAAAAAGTGCCTTTGACTTGTCTGATTTGGGGAGTTACAGAAAACCTCCTGCATGAGCTACTTTCTAGGACCTTGACTTAACCACTTCTGTGGCCGTGGTACAAATTTCTTCAATGAATCCTGGAACATTATGCAAACAGTTTCGCCACTTAAACGTTAGTACCTCAAAGAACAGAAGAATCAGTTCTTTGTGTTTCTCAATCCAAGGACTTACCAGTAACCTATAAAAAGAAACTGGAGCAAAATCATACAGTGACGAGAACTGAGGGTGCACAAGCCTACATATTCAACTGTCTTATATTGTAGGCCTTTTTGTGCTGGTATCATTTTTTCTTAAAACATTGCTGTTGCAAATCTAAATTTAAAGACAACAAAAATAGAAGTTTTCTAAGAAACAGAAGGTAAATACAGGCCTTTTTAATTTTAACCTGAAGTAATATATAGAGCAAGCAGTTAACTTGATACCGGACTATGTTTAATCTATTTAAGACAAATTAAAAAAAAGAAAACCACAAATCAAAATCATCCATTCATTACATATAAGGCACTATCTAGTTTGAAAGATGCACAAGAAAGGCAAATAGTATTAGGTAGCAACAATCTCCTGTCAAATGAGATACAGACTCTAGTATCTTCAGTTCAACATGTCTCCCACTCAGGGAGCACCTAACAGCAACTTCTGAAGACGCAGGTGCCTAGTGCTGTCTTGCACAAAATAAAGACTCCAGTAAAATGTCAGGAACCTGATGATGTGATGATGATGTTTATGATCATAATGTGAAAATGTTCTAAAATACTGTCTTGCTATAATTCAACTACTTTTCTTATTAGAATGAGCTCAAAAATATTACAGAATTTTTTAAGGATAGATAAGATATAGACTGGAGAAGTTAAGCATGGTGGAAAATGAGATAGTATGAAGAAAGTAAGAGGTGGGAAATCTTGGGCAATGTTTAGAATGGTATTAAATAATTACCTAGAAACAGCTAACTATATCTGATTTGCCTCTAAGATGCGTCTCTATCTCCTGACATCTTGCCAAATGCCATGGCCTGTCAACTCTAGCCATATAAGTTCCGTAGAAGCTGACTACTCGTTTCTTTCCCTACCACCTTGGTTGGAGGCTCACTATCCCCTGCCTGGATGACCCTAACAGCCTCCTAACTCATCGTACTGCCACCAATATTTCCTTCCTTTCAGAAACATACATGCTTTATAAAACTCCACTTTAGGCTTTAAAGTCTTTGTGATTTCATATTACAAATAATATTTTCTGTGGTTTTTAAGTTAAAATATGTTAAATTAAGAAATGATATATATGTAAAAATTGGAAAATTAAATTGAAGAACTCTATTAAGCCCTATAAATACCATATATACAAATATTCTAAATCAAATGAGTTAAATCTGTGAGGTGAACAAATGCTGAGCTAGCAGAATTGTCCAAAAATGTACCACAAAACCACATAATCAAAAGTGACTAGTTCCCCCTCCTATATAGAATACTGGTCTTGAGGTTGGGGTTTTTGTTGTTTTTATTCCCATATGAGTTCTGCTTGACATCAATGTTAACACTGATTTTTGCTGACACTAAGAAGATTACGCACGTGGCCACACACTAGGTACGCAGGTAAAGCTGAGAATCCATTTGTGAATCAACTTAAACAATTACAATTTAAAGCATACAATTCCTAAGACAAGGTACACTCTGGGGTGAAAGTTGGGGGAGGAAATAAATAAGAAATTCAACTCAGCAGATATTTGCTGCATATTGATTATCTACACAGCACGGTATAATAGGGCAATGGAAGAGGTGAAAATGAGTCAATCAGAGTTTATACATATAGTGAAAACATAAGCACTTACTAGTAACTGAACATTCTGTATAGGATGAGGATTTACCAGTTGTTTGTATAGAAGAACGACACAATTGGATCAAAAATTTAAACAGAAAATTATGATGTAGAAGGAAATGATGGTAAGGTAGCTATCAAAAGAGTGAAAAGTGGAAATGGAATGCAAAGGAAAAAATGTTTTAATATGTCTGTGATTTATCAGGTGGTCAAAAGCAGCTCTTAAGTGACTAAAAGAACAAAAAAGAGTTATATGAGTTTTTCTAAGCGTACAGAACGATGTAGAGCTCTGACAGCCTCATTACCTAGTTCAGTGCACTGTACTGGACTAGGTGTTATCATTTCTACATTAGTCCCTGGACAACACTGAAACCAACCAATGCTTCTGAAAACTGACAGTAAGCTCTACCACAAGGACAACAATACCGACTGTCATGATGAGTGTTGTGGCATGAAAAAAAGGAAGGAAATGAGTTGTTACTTTTTGAAAGTAATATTTTTCCAAAGCAGAAATGCATTATATAAACAGAAGAACATATGGTAATACTCAAGGTCACTCATGCAATAGCCAGAGAAAGTGGAAGCATTTCATAATGATGAGAAAATTAAACAACCTTTTCCCTGAAGTCAGCCACAACTGATAACACAGCTTTTATTCAGAAATCATTGCTACCTAGTTTCATGGAACTGTCTCATTTATCTGTCATTTAAATGTCTCAAATCGGTGTTAACATTTCAGTCACAAAATTTTCACAGAAGAATATATCACACAAATAATAAATAAAATAAATACTACCCAAAGATGCATTTTAGAATTTCTAATTTCCAGGTTTTGTTTAGCCTGTACAGTCAAGTAAATGTACACATACTAAGTGTTGAATAAGACTGAAAGAAAATATATAAAAATCATAACTATGGATATCCCGAGGAGGAAGAACTATGAATGCTTTAAATGTTTTTCCTTATCCTCATTATATTTTTCTAAATTTCTATGAATATAACAAGTCAGTTATTATCAAATAAAAATGTTTTAAAACAGTTCTTCTAAAGCAGCAACAATGCAAAGCAAATGCAATTCTGACCCCACATGACTAAGCTCCTAAGTGCATCTGCAGAGAAAGACTTCACTCTTCCTGTCTTCTGTGTATTAAGACAAATCCCTGATTTGTTAAAACTAATCGCAATTTATTCAGCAAATTTTTAAAAATCAGGATACCTATATACAACCAACTTTCTTAGCTCTAGAAAAATAAATATTTTTCTTCATTAAAAACATTTGTAAAATATAGAATACAAGTATTAAAAATATTTGCTACTCAAGAATTTAAAATGATAATAAAGTACAACACGTTTACAACAAATATTGTAATTGTGAAAAATCCTAAAATGTACTCAATAAAAATTTGAGTACCTAATGTTTCCTGGTCAAGGTAATCTTTGCCAAATAATGGAAAACAGGCCAGCTTTTTAGCTTCCTAATCTATAGGATATTAGAGCTTATCTAGTTGAGTAATTTTCATAAATTTTAGTGCCAAATCTTACTTCCAAATGAACTCTGAAGTAAAACATCAGTGGACTTAGAGATAACACTTGCTCCTGTGTGATTTATATCTTCATTGTTTGGTGTTATGTCCTTACTTCACCACCTGCAGAAATCCTGAAGTATGCTCATAAATCATGGCAAAGTTTAAAAACCAATCATCTTGTTCAACTTCCCTTCCCATCCTTACCACATACACTTTTACAGTTGGGGAACTTAAGATTCAGAGAAGTTAGATGATTCCTTAGTTACTGCCTGGGCAAAAAGTAAAACCAAGACCTTTTACTTTGTAATTAAATTCTAAATATTTTCCATTACATTTTTCCTCTACCCGATAGTCAGTCCATTTTTATCCAACATGTATAGCACAAAGGGCTAGTAAGAGGATAGCTTAAAAGTTTGTGACCATTTCTAGATTAGGAATTTCATACTGCTAAGGCAGAGATGTTAGAAAGCATGGACTGCTCAGTACCTCATGTAGTTCTTCTGTCAGTAATTCAAAGGCTATTTTTGAACTCATGGGAAAGCTCTTTCAGAGATGACAGAATGCCTTTCAAAAGTGGTGCCCACTTCCCTTTTCAAAAATTGTGCAAGAGGGCATGACAAGGTAACCTGCTAACACTCTACACCAAGCTACATTTAGCAAGTGTATTTTGAAAATTTAAATCTAGTCTTCCAATCCTGCCATGTTAAAAGAAAGATCATGCAGTTTTTTTCACTTTCTAAGTTTTTTGTGTCTAGGTTTGTGGTTCTCAAAGTGTGGTACCTGAACTAGCAGTTTCAGCATCACCTGAGAATTGGTTAGAAATATAAATTCTCAGACTCATCCCGGCTCTGCTCTATCAGAAACTCTGAGGGTAAGGCCCAGCAATCTGCCTTCTAAGCCCTCCAGGTGATTTTGATGAATACTAAAATCTGAGAAGCTAGTGCTTCTTCCATAAATACTAAACCAAACAGTAAAGGGAGAAAATTTATTATAAGGGGACTTAGCAAAAGTGTGTTTGCATTATGCAGGATATCTATACATTTATTTTAAAATTTAAGTGTGTTATGAATTTAACTATTTTAAAAGCTTTTTACATTAGAAAACTATACAAAATGAATCAATAGTTACCTCTTTCTCTTGGTTTATGAATAAGGTGTGGTATAGAAATATACCTTCATAGGAATTTCATCAAAATGTAGGACAGAACCTAGAAAGGTACTTCCTGTTTTTCACACTAGGAAGTCAGTTCACATGCAGATTAGATAATAAAACCAAGATGGAGGAAACTGTTGGTGGCTCCTTAGAGAAATCCCACATACAATGATGAGAAAGTTAAATCTTTTGAAAATAATATATTATATATGGATGTAACCTTAGGGGCTTATATGGAGACTGCTGATTGTCACGGTAGATTCTCTTTCTAAATACCTACATATATTTTAGATATGAGAAAAATTACACTTTATCTACCAGGGTGAAGGATAAAAGGATAGGGTCACCCAGGTTTAGTTCTTTCTAGCCAGTCTATCTAACAGATTTACATGGGATGTGTTTTATTTTTATGCTTAAAAGAAAAGCAAAACAAATTCTAAATATAAACTACAATTTAGAGCAAAATAGGATGGAGATAGAGCTAATTTTCCTCACAAGACATAAAACTACGTAAAATATGAAAAAGATGTATGTTCCCTTAGCTTAAAGTTTATATATATTTATTTGTCACAAAGTAATTTGTTCCCCTCTTTTTTCCTTCTAGCAATAATCAATTCTTACAGGGTAACACTGTCTAATGGGAAGAATACTGGCCTTGGAATCAAGAGTTTTATCTTATTTTTGATACTACCTGTCCAGATGATCATGGGAACGTTTTTTGGCATCATTTCCTCCATCCTTAGCATTCTTTTAACCCTAACATCTTATAGTTCTATGAAGAGTATTCAACTTACTCCAACACAGAAGTGTTCAAAAGGGTTTTATGCTGTAAAAAGACTTGAATTGGCAACTTCTTTTGATTATGTATATTAGACCAAATTAAAAAAAAAAAAAAAAATTGCAGGCAGGGCACAGTGCCTCACACCTATAATCCTGGCCCTCTGGCTGGCCAAGGTGGGAGGATCCCTTGAGCTCAGGAGCTCCAGACCAGGAGGATGGGTTGAACTCAGGAGTTTGAGGCTGCTGTGAGGTAGGCTGACACCACAAAACTCTAGCCTGAGCAATCGAATGAGACTCTGTCTCAAAAAAAGAAAAAAATTGCAAAATTCTATGCACATTAAACATAATAACTAAAAGCAAGTGGTGAATATTGAAAGGTAAATCATTTATACTTTTTCTCTAATCTTCACAACGAGAGGCAATATTATGAAATAAATGGCCAGTAAGTCAATTAAACTGAGCTATTCTTCCCAGGTCGGGCAGAAAGTATAGAATAGACCCCTCTAAATCTACACAGATAAAACTGGTACCTGATGCTCATGTGTCTTCTTATAAATATCTATTTTTAAATTATGCATTTCAGGAAGACACCCTAGGGAATACTTCATTTCACAAATTCTAAGATGCACATTATTTTCCTATTTTAATGTATTTGAAATAGAAATGAATCTTAACAATCACTGAAATCTTAAAGCCATGGCTGGTCATGCAGCAGTCACAGCTGTCATGGATTACGCACGTGTGAACATCAGAAAACAAACAGCAAGCTTGGAATATAGAAGTAAGTGGGCTGGAAGAAAACCTGGACACAGACATGGCTCTTTCAAAAACTCCTCAGAACCAAGATTGTTGGAGATAAAAATAACTAACTTTACACACTGATAACTGCAAAGCTGGCGTTAGAGTCTACTATCACTGGCTTTTCCTCACTGATTCTTTCAAGAAACGTAGCATCACAGTGCTCTTTATGGCACAGAAAACAATACTGTGCGGAAAAACATGACATCAACAATGCGAAAGAATCATTTGGAAAAAAAAAAAAGAATCATTTGGAAGAATGTAAAAAGATTTGGGGACTATTTAACTAATTTAATTAGCTTACATTTTTTGTTTTTATGTATGCAAAAGCTGGATATAAGATTAAGATCATTCTCTAGCTAAACTGAAGTGGCCTATTTCAATGAGGGGAGAAAAGTTATAAGAAAATCTAATATAAGAAATTTAATTAGTACATGCTAAGTAGTCTAGTATCAAATACTAGTATATTTTCTAATTCATGAAATACAATAAAATCTACTGTAAATTTGTAGAAAAATAAAATATTTTTGCTTAATTCCATTAAAAAGTTTACCTGTAAACCACAGCAGCCTACAGCATTCATTATGGAGGCATTGTGAATGACACGATAAGGGATTCCCAGCTTTGTTGCTCTCAGAACAAGATCACTGTGTGTTGTGGCCCTGTAATGAGAAAAGAACAGGCTGGATGAAAGGAAACAACACTGATTTTAAAACAGTAAAGCTGCAGTGTTTCATGAGTTCAAATCAACAAATGAGTATAGTATTTCTCCAAATTCTTCTAGACACTTGCAAAAGGCTTTCATCTGAGCTTCTTCCCAAAATATGTTAAAACTACACATGCCCTTCACAATGTCAAACTGCAACTACAACACTCATAATGCAGCCTTGGCAGGAATGAAAAAAGGACATTTACATGCTCCTTGTTCTGTTAACACCTGTGAAATGTAAGCTCAGCAACTTAACTCAAGCAGCAATTCTTAAATTCCTTGGTCTTGGGGCCCTATTGGTTCTTAAAATTACTGTTCCAGAGTTCTAAATTATGGAACTAAACCCACTTTTTTATTTCTGCTATATTCTGAAGCTTTGTTTTTTGTATTTTGAAATATAAGGCAAAATACAGACACACTTCAGAGATCTTGCAGGTTCAGTTTCAGACCACTGCAATAAAGTGACTATCAAAATAAAATGAGCCACACTAATTGTTCGGCTTCCAGTTACATTTACACTATACTGTAAAGTTAAGAGGGTAATAGTATTAAGTCTAAAAAAGATGATGTAAATTCCTTAATGCAAAAATACTTTATTGCTAAAAATGTCAACAATTACCTGAGTCCTGAGTTAGTCACAATCTTTCTGCTGCTAGAGAGCCTCTTGCCTCCATGGTTGCTAACAGGTCAGGCTGCTGCTGGCAATTTTTTTTTTTTTTTTTTCCTTTTTAGAAGAAGTCTTGCTGCTGTTTCAAACCAGGCTAGCTAGATTCAAACTCCTGGGGTCATGCCATCATCACACCTAAACCTCCCAAGTACATTCCTTAAACTAAGATGATAATCAAGTTTGCAGCCATAACTGACTCCTCCTTTCATGAAAGACATTTCTGCAGCATGCAATGCTATAAAATGATAGCATTTTACTCGTACAACTTCCTTAAGATCGAAGTGAAGCCTCTCAACCCTGCCACTGTTTTATCAACCCGATTTATGGAATGTTCTAAATACTTTGTTGTCATTTCAAAAACGTTCATACCATCTTTCTCAGGAGTAGATTCCATCTCAAGAAACCACTTTCTTTGTTCATCCATAAGAAGCAACTCCTTGCCCATCAAGTTTCAGGAGATTGCAGCAATTCAGCCACATCTTCAGGTTCTATTTCTAATTCTAGTCTTCTTGCTGTTTCCACCACATCTGCAGTTACTACCTTCACTGAAGTCTTAAACCACTCAAAGTCATCCATGTTAGGATCAACATCTTCCAAACTCCGTTACTGTTAATACTCTGACCTCCTCCCATGAATCATAAATGTTCTTAATGGCATTTAGAAGGGTGAATCCTCTCCAGAATGTTTTCAACTTACTTTGTCCAGAGCCACCAGAAGACTCACTATCTATAGCAGGCAGGTATAACCTCACAAAATGTACTTCTTAAATATAAATAATATGACTTGACAGTCAAAATTACTCCTTGATCCTCGGGCCACAAAATGGATGTTATGTCAACATGCATAGAAACAAAAAATGTTCTTGCACATCTCCATCAAAACTCTTGGGTGACTAGGTGTATTGTTAATGAGCAGTAGTACTTTAAAAGGAATCTTTTTTCTTGAGCAATAGGTCTCAACAGTGGGCTTAAAATATTTAGTAAACTCTGCTACAAATAGATGTCCTATTATCCAGGCTTTGTTGTTGTATTTATGAAATACAGGCTGAGAAGATTTAGCATAATTTGTAAGGGTCCTGGGATTTTTGCAATGCTAAATGAGCACCAGCTTCAACTTAAAGTTACCAGGTGCATTAGCCACTAGCAAGAGTCAGCCTGTCCTTTGAAGCTTTGAAGCCAGGCATTAACTTCTCTTTACAGAAGTCCTAGACTCCATTTTCTTCCAATATAAGGCTGTTTCACCTACGCTGAAAATGTGTTGTTGTATAGCCACCTTCATCAATGGTCTTAGCTGGAACTTCTGGACAACTTGCTACAACTTCTTCTACGTGAGGATTCATGGCTACAGCCTGCACTTTCATGTTATGAATGAAGACATTCTTCCGTAAACCTCACAAACCAACCTGCTAGCTTCAAACTTTTCTTTTGCAGGTTCCTTAACGTCCCTCACCCTTCACAGAATTAAAGAGAGCTAAGTCCTTGTTCTAGATGGCTTCAGCTTAAGGGAATGATGTAGCTGGTTTGATCTTCTACCCAGACCCTAAAACTTTCTCTGTATCAGCTTAAGGCCATTCTGCTTTCTTATCATTTGTGTGTTCACTGGTGCAGCACTTTTAATTCTCTTCAAGACCTTCTTTGCACTCACAACTTCACCAATCATTTGGCAAAAGAGGCTGAGCTTTTAGCCTATGTAGGCAAAAGCATTCGTTTCTTCTTATGCTTAATCATTTTTAGATTTTGATTTGAAGTGAGATGTGTAATTCTTCCTTCTATTGCAATACCTCAAGATCATTGTAAGCTTATTAATTGGCCTAATTTCAATACAATGGCCAGTTGCAACAGTCAGAACACAAACATTTATCAATTAAGTTCACCACCTTACATCCCTTCAGTTCTTGGCACCCCAAAATAATTACTAATACAATAAATAGTAACAACAAAGATTACTAATCACAGATCACTAGAGCAGATATGATAAGGAAAATGTCTGAAATGTTTGAAATGCTGCAAGAATTACCAAAACATGACAGAGACACAAAAGAAAACATGCTGCTGGAAAAATGGCCCGGACAGCTTGCTGTGTAACGTTTGCCAGTTGTGTAGTAACCCAAGGTTGCCACAGACCTCTGATGTATAAAGAGTGCAGAATCTGCGAGGTATAATAAAGGAGAGAGCAATAAAACAAAGTATGACTGTACAGAACTCTCACAGCCTGTTGTTCTTTTAGCATATAAGCCTACCTGGATTTTACATCTATTAAACAGACACTTTTCAGCTGGTTACGATTAGTATGTGTATATTAATGTGTGTGTGTTTGTGTACATATGGCCTATTGCCTCTCCTGTTTTGAAATAAATCTTGTGACTATAATTCTATGATTAGTTAGACTAGAGAGAAAATGTGTATAAACATGGATACTGGGAAATGTAACTTCACAAGGCCTTTTTCTCTCTTGATAAAAATTTCAGGCCCTACTGGGTAAAGCAACATTTGCATGTTTGAGAAACTACATACAAACAAGAAGAGCTTGTCAACGGCCAACGCATACCAAGTAGGAAGATCAAGGGCTTTCACCCCATTAGGCAGTCAAGACTCAGATTAGTAAGTACACACCAGGGAAGTCTGTTCCTAATCACACACATAAAATAAAAACGAGTATGAATAATCATTAATTCGATTTAGAGTAAGCTTTTAAAAAATAACATGAATGCCAATTATAAAAAATGTTTTTCACATCACTTTCAACAGATTCTCACTATTTAAGAATAACGACAACTGAATTAGTTACTTGGTAAGGTATTTAAATAGATAAGGAAAAAGAAAAACTGGTTTAAAATTATATCTCTATCACAAGTTCATTTAAAATGACCACATATGTATATGCCTATACAGAAATTTACTGTTTCTAGGCATGTAGCCTAAACTAAAATCATATGTTTATATGTATACATACATATGTCCAGAAATAGTAGTAATTTGCCTAATAGTAATGTGCTTGTTACTTAGAATTGTTCTAAAGGCAACTGCAAAAAAGGTGATCCAAAAATTTTTTGATTAATGGAACTAATAAAGTACATAAAGGTGTCCATTTAAATGTATAAGATTAGGTAGGTTTATTTTGAAATTTTTTTATAATAGCATTAGTTTGCAAATGTAGTATCACATTTGGCTTGGATATTATTGGTTCTGGAAATTCACTAACGTTTGCAATGAAACAGTGAAAATGATATTCTCATGAACTACTGGGAGTAGTATAAATTAGTACTATCCTTTCAAAGAATAATCTGACAAAATGCTTTATACTAGAAAATGTCCATGGATTTCCACACCTTTTGTTTTTTTTTATCTCAAAAACCTATTTTGTAGGATCTCCCTAGAGGAAATAATCTACAATGTGGGAATGAAGAAGTGGAAAAGGGGAAAGAGATTACATACATTAATTTACACATAGTGGCTTTACTTATATTGGAGATAAAAGTGGACTAAGGATAATAATGCTTAATTGACACTCACTGGACAATTTCTAGGTACCAAGCATTGTTTAAACACATTACATGGAATGGAAGGAATCAAATGGCATACATCAGGGCACAGGTTTTTAAAAAAAGGCTTTTTTTGTATGTGTATGTTACTGAAGAAAAGGAACACAACATAGTAATAGAAATTGTGTGTTCATTTCTAACAAAATATATAGTTTAAAAAGCATATTAAAATACAGAATGGAATAACAAAGTGGAATTATCATTAGAAAGAATTTGATACACCTTGGGGGAAAGTTAGGGATAGAATGTTTGAGACTATCAACCCTCACAATGACTGAGTTAGATCTACTGAGGTAGTATTTTTCAGAGTCATTCATGTTCTTTATGGAATTAATTTCCACATTCTTTTCTTTAACATGGATAAAATGGCAAAGATGAGAACTACATCAACTTACTGTACCATGACCTTTTATTATCTTCTTCATGAACTTCTGGCTGTTGGAGATGGATAGTGGCAATGGCTGTACAACAACGTGAATGTCCTTACTGCCCTTCAGTTATCCATTGAAAATTGGTTAAAATGTAAAATTCTGTGTTATGTGCATTTTACCACTTTTTTAAAAATTAAAGAAAAAAAAGAAATTTAAGCATCCTGAACCATATTCCCTTTTATTTAAGGGAATAACCATAATGGTTATTCATCAGAATAACCATCATAAATAAGTGGGAACCATATTCCCACTTATTTAAGTAGAAAGGGGCTTAAAATTAAACAAGGGACATTTTTGTCACATACGAAAAAACTTCAGTGCCTTGTTTCATTTGGTATTTCTTTCCTTGTTTCTCTATTTAATTCACTCAAATTCTCTAAATCTTCAAGGCCAAATTAAAATTACACATTATCCATCACCCCAATTCTAACTAGTACATACCAATAGTCCAGTAGTAAATAAAAAATAACTGAAGTGCAGTAAATGTTACTTAAATTTGAATACAAATACAAGGTTATACATGAGTCACCAAGAGAGGGCAAATGAATTACCAAAGGAGTTTAAAAAGAAAATAGCACTTACTTCTGAATAAACAATAGTAAAATCTAAGCTGGGTCCTAATTTTATAATTAGTAAAATTACATGCTACTAATTAGAAATCATGAAAAAGTCTGTTTTAAAGAAAAAGTATGAGCAAGGATATGATGGAAGTATACCACAAAATATTTATGAAATGGAAAGTTATATAATTTGGTTCTAGCATAGCAGGCACGAAGAATAGCTGGAGGAAAAAGTAGAAAGACTCTAAGATTTAAGGCCATGAAAGGTCACTGAAGGTTTTTGAGCAGAGCAGTAACTAATCAAGACTCCCTGATCCTCAGTTTTTTTATTTACATGGAATTCTCTCTTCTACCTTCCCCCTGGCTCACCCCATAATACCCACCTGTTAAACCCTATCCAGACCCAGCTCACATACCAACTCCTCCATAAAGCCACCACTGAGGAACTCCAAACATGGTGCCTTTAAATTCAAGTACACTTTCTACCCTCACCTTATCCTCACACTTCACAGGACTTCACTTGGTCACCCTTTCCCTTTTGAAAAGGCCTCTTTGCTTGGCTTCTGTGACAACATACTCTGGGCTTTTCCTCCTCCTCTAGCTCTAGACAGACCGTGAGAGGTCAGAGCTTCCTAGGTCCTCTTCTCTTCCTAGTCTTCTCTCCCAAGGTGACTTTATCCATCTCTTGCTTTAAATACCATCCCCACACTGAGGACTTAGAAGCCACATCTTCAGGACACCGCTTCCTGAGCTCCAGCAGCAATCTAATCATTTCCTGACATCTCAAACTCAACACGTTTCTAGAACCAATTCTTGTTTTCCTCAAATCCTCTGCTGGTTTTCAAGTGGCACCATCAACTACTCAGTTATAAAACTAGAAAGTGGCAAGTCAGATTTACTTCTTTACTTTTCCTCATCTCATCTACCACATCCGTCCCAGCACTGTTCCTTCTAAATGTTCTAGACTCTCCTTTTCTCTCTTCCACTAGGGACACTCTTACCTCCGTAAAATCCATTCACCCAAGCAGTTAGAGTGATTTTTTAATAATGTTAATCTGACTGTGCATTTTCCTAACTTCAAATCCTCCAAAGGTTTACCACTATATTTCAAATAAAATGTCCAGTCCATCTAAGGCCTTACATGGTCTGGCTCCTCCCTACCTCTGTAATACCTTCTCTCCTTTTCTCTCTCACTTACTTTGCTCTGACCACTTGGCCTTTCAGTTCCTTGAACACACTCCCAATCTTCCTTCTGCTTAGAATGTCCCCCCCCATTATTTCTCTTCATTGTCCAAATGCCTGCTTACACACCACCCCCACAGAAAAGCTTTCCCATATGATGGTGCAAAAAGAAGTCTCTACCTGTTATTTCCTTTTTCTAATTCCTTTACAGCCTTATCAAAACAAAGATTTTTTTTTATTACTGTTGGCCTTCCCACTGAAGTATAAAACCATGTCTTTTATCATCCAGCATGTAGAAATTCCCACAAGACAGGAGTTCAAAAGATATTTACCAGACAGAAAAATGTCAGTTCAAGATACGCCTGGTCTGTCTGTCTTTGTTGACCTTAGACAAGAAATCCAGATACTCCTTCAATGAATATTTAACTAGTGTCTACAATATATCAAGTATTATGAAGAAAGCTATGGAGAGAAAATGTGAAGAATAGCCTAAAAATCTAAAGGAAAAGTAAGATGTACACAGTTATAAAAAAATATGTTGTAAGGTACTATATGAAAACAGCACAGATGATACATTTCAGCAGGTAAGTAGAGATGTAACTTCACATTAGGATAATTAGGGAACACATCATGGACAATGTGAAATTTGATCTTCGTTTTGAAAAGTTGGAAGGCTTCTGATAGAGATAGGTCAAAGGGCATCAGAGATGAAGGAAGCAGTTTGAACAAAGGAAGGTGAGAACTGTGAATATTCGGGAAGGGAGGCTGGGCGCAGTGGCTCACACCTGTAATCTTAGTGCTCTGGGAGGCTAAGGCTGGTAGATGCTTGAGCTTAGGAGTTAGAGACCAGTCTGAGCAAGAGTGAGACCCCATCTCTAAAAAATAGCTGAGAGCTGTGGCAGGTACCTGTAGTCCCAGCTCCTTGGGAGGCTGAGGCAAGAGGATTGCTTGAGCCCAAGAATTTGAGGCTGCTGTGAGCTATGACACCACAGCACTCTACCCAGGGCAACAAAGTGAGACTCTGTCTCAAAAAAAAAAAAAAAAAAATTAGGGAAGGGCAAACTGATTGGCTTGATGTGGGCTTTAGAACAACAATGGCAGAACATTGTGTAAAAAGGCCACAGTAGTATTTTTAATATCTGGCTAATCATGGAACTAATAAACTTCTCATGTATGAGACCAGGTGAAGCGTCCAAATTGTGGTCATATCGTGAGCTTGGATTAGGCAGAATGGTGGAAACCAGACAGAAAGGAATAAAAGGGCATGATGAAGTTGCTAAAACAAAAGTCAATGGCAGTACTTTGCAAACTAACTACAGTGAAAGAACATTTTTTTTTTAGGGTGTAAAGTGTCACAGGACAATAGCTTTGTAAATGCAATAAAAATGAACTACAGTCATGTGCTATATAATGACATTTTGGTCAAGGAGAGACCATATATAGGGCAGTTCTATAAGAACTGTTCCTTTTCTATGTTGAGATACATACCTTTCATTGTGTTACAAATGCCAAGTTTTTGGACTACGAGTTATAGGCTATACCACATACCCTAGGTGTGTTGTAGGCTGTAATACCATCTCAGTTTGTATGAACATTCTGTAATGTTCACACAATGACAAGACTGCCCACCGATGCATTTCTCAGAGTATCCCCTTTGTTAAGTGATGTGTGACTACAGTAGAAAATAAAATATAAAATAATACAAAGTACAAGGCCCCAATTTTTATATTTAGATTCAGTAGATATAAAATTTACTTTTATAGAGACACAAAAGTTTTTAAATGCTAACTCAATCTCTGTATTTACCTCACCATGGTAATAGTTTGTGGGTTAGCACCAGTCCATAGACCTCACTTTGAACAGCACTTTCATTATTTATTAGACATAGTCAGTGGCTCTGAGATTGCTTATCTAACCGACTGTAAGAATTGCAGTATCATCAAGCTGAGAAATTTGATTAGGTAAAGTTTCCCTGTAGAAATCGTGAGCTTTGTGTAGTAGAAGTCGGAGTTTTCATGAGAAAATCCTACAAGACTTACAAGACATTTTCTATATAGGAATTTTCACTATCCTTATTTCATTTTACTATTCTATGGCTATTATAAAGAAGAAGATAAGTGCAGCTAATTTCAAGGAAACCTTAAGTTTACAGGAAACAATGTCAAAGGCTAAAACAAACTATTAATATATTTTTAAATGTATAATTATTCATTGTCATTTGCAATGGAATATAATAAAGATACACAATCTGTGACACCTCATATTGATACGAATTGACATAAATTACTTTCTTTTTGACAGACACATGCACATGTAACTCCATTCTCTTTTGAAAAACATTCTTGGGGGTAGGCTCATAGTGATTTAATTGTCCTTACGTTCCTTAAATCTGTCACATAAATCTTGGGTCACCAGCTGTAGACAAAGAACTATTCTATTTGGCTTGACATTAGAGATTGATGATGCTTGACTAGGCAAGTAGATGCCCATCTTCTTTGTAATGAGAAAGAACAGACCTCCTCACAGATACAAGAAATTGAAATCAAAGGCTTGATAAACGAGAAATCCAGGGCAAGTAAAGTGACAGTAGTACTGTCAAATATTAAATGATTAAAAAATAGGGAGGAAAAAGCCTAGGAGAAAGGAAGCCAAAGATGCTTTTAATTATCTGCAGCAAATGGCAGGCATGACTTTTGATGACATGAGATATTTAATAATGATATACTAGTTCAGGCATTTGTAACCCTACATGACCTTCTCAGAAAATAGCAGAAGCAATGACGCAAATGTTATAGTTGACATTTCATAATGCTGTGATACCTATGATGATACATTTACCAAACAAATTTTCTTCATTAATCTCAAAAGTAATGAAAGTTTAAACTGTGAAATTTCAGACAGTCTCTCATCAGGACCTTGCAGGTAAAAGTTTTAAATGTAACAGAATAATTCTTACTTAAAAAAAGTAAATGAATTAAAAACTCAAAATATCTGCTTTGACTTACCCAAATGGATCACCAACTACCAGGAATGCAACATCACTGGTATCAGCATCCTTTAAAATATCGTCTGCTTCTTGTTCCACTTCTTCTCTATCAGCAAGGATCAACTTTCTTCCGTAAAACTCTTCCTACAGATTTAAACCCAGTATCAAAATGAGAGAAAGCAGGTAACCGTATCAACCCACATAGGTAACAAGCTTTTCTGGAACAAATCCTGGCAACGATCCAAACACAGATCATTCAATACTAGCACTCCACATCATGTTGTAATTAAACTCTGGCTTTGGGGCTATTTTAATATCCCAAAGGAGGCCGACCTCTTATCATCTGAGGCTTTTTGCATTTTAAATATATATCTAAATTTGGTTCTAATGAACCAGACAGAACACAGGAGAATGAACAGAGAAAATGTCTGCATGAACCTCACTTCAGAAACATATGTGTAATTATAAAATAAATATATTGAATAATAATTATTTTACAAAATGATAGTTTAGGTTTTATTAAATTGTGGTAAAAGGTATGGTATCTCAGCTAAAATAAAAGGTAACACCAATGAGAAATAATAGAAAATTAAGATTTAGCTATTTACAGAAGTGAACATTCCTACATAAATGAGGAAAAGACTAATTAGAAACTGTATTCCCTAGTCACTGCTAAAAAGGCAGAGTTGCTAGGGAAAGAACTGACTCTTAAATCTATAGGAAGTTTCCATATAAACTGCTTTGTGAATTAATCCCCTGCAGTTCCATTTTACACAACAACTCCAGCACAGAGTGAGCCAGTGAGCTGATGGTCATGTGGCAGTAGTTATAAGCCATTATGCAAGATCACGAATCTTCTAACTGATTTCCTGTGGGGTAAAATGTAATTCAAGTGGAGTAACAGTGGATGTATAGATAAACACTGTTTCTTACATACTGAGAAGTTTGTGTGAGGAATTAAGTTATAAGAACTGTAGGAGTATCTAGTACTCAATACCATTTGTCAAACAACTGAGTATGAACAAATGATTAAGCATCCAAAGATAAATGCTACAGTTCTAACTCCAATAAATATCTCCGAATACTTAACATGTTGACTGCCACACTAGAGGAAAAAAAGTCCTTGTTGCCATGGTGCTTAGTATGAAAATAGAATAAAAACATCAAAAACAGTGATCCTTTCTAACTAAATGAAAAATATGTTATTTTTTATTGTTTTCTGTGAGTTATATGCAACTCATGCAGCACTAGAATCAGTTTTTACTCTGAACACCGCATGAATTGTATGTGACTCGTAACATACTTACTGAATTTGTTTCTAAGCATTGAGATTTGTCATTCCATAAACACTTGTGTCTGGAGCAGACCTTGGGTGGTCTTACATGATAACCTCTGAATCATTCTACCTAAGTCTGTGCAACAATATGACATCAACTGCATACTATCACATCAATTTCATTCAAAGAGCCACCAGGCAAACATTCAGGGGAAATGTACAATTGGGCATCACGGTAATTACAAAACAGTCCAGCACATGTCCTGCACTTGGGCAGGCTAGCTGGAACACTGGTACCACTGGACAAATGGTATCGAGTAACAAATACTCTAACAGTACAGCAATTCTTATAACTTAATTCCTCACACAGGTGGTGGGGGAGATATGCTGACTGACAGTGAAAACAGTGAGCAGAGGTTTCCCAGCGCACAGGCAAGCTGTGGACCTTCTCGTCTATCCACCAAGTCTACATGCTTCATGGGCTCAAAACTAGTGTGAGTTAAGTACAACTCACATAGCAGCTAATGTGTTAAATAAAATCTGTTCCTAAAATGTGAAAAAAGATCCCTTCCTTTGGTCTGCATATCTTAAGAAAAATGTTCCAGCAGTCCCCAAGGACAATGTTTTTATAGATGAAAAATGCTCTCTTAATTTTCACTTTTACCATGTACTTTTTTCTTAATCACTAATTTCTACGCTTTACTTTGATTTTATGAATCCAGGAAACTTACTTGTTGCAGAACATTTATATTTACATATCTAAAAGAACACATAAATGATTACTGGAAACTGAAGGAAATTATGGCCTTTTCTGAACTTCTATCATTCCTTAAAAATGACCAAGAAGTTACATGCTACTAGTTTAATGCTAGCAGTAATCCTAACTTATACTTTATCAACAATTTAACAACAAAAGAACCCATTTTCTCGTCAAGACTTTATCACGCATCACTCTGTACTTACCACTTACCCTAAGATATCTTTCATTTTCTGAGAAAACACAATGTTTACATACACATCTCCCAACATAGTCAAACAGTTGATCCTCTAGAAAATAATAGTATTTTAAAAAAGGAAGAAACAGCAAAAGTAATAAAAGACTGGTACAAGAGTCTCTGAGTTACAAACATCCTGAATTACCCACATCCAACTTGCGCTGAGGAATGACAGCTATTAAGGTAAGCCCCCAAGCTACAGACATCCAACTGCCATCTGACTTAGACTTACCAACGGATGCTATTACAGGTAATAGGTCAATGCACATGTTCCAACTTACATACATACTCAACTGAAGAACCCACAGAACCTATCTCGTTCATAACCTGGGACTGCCTTTATTACATTATTTTTAAATTTACCCACTGATTTCTTCACACACTCACCATAAAAATATTTCTTATACACATTCTCCCCCTTGATACTGGGAGACAAAGATGAGTAAGACACACACAGACCCTGCTTCTATAGAGTATACTATGTAGTGGGAAATTAACTACCACATCATATGCACTATAGGAACATCCAGCCTAGTCACAAATCAGGGAAAGAAAATAAAAAACAAGCAGCACCATTTAACACATGATTTTAAATTTACATTAGATACATGCATATTCAATGACCGATTAGCTAGCTTTGTACAATCTCAGCCCTCATCATCTCCATTCATAAAAAATGAAGGCACAATTCTTAGGCTGGGCACAGTGGTTCAGACCTGTAATCCCAGCACTTGGGAAGACAAGGTAGAAGGACAGCTTGCAGTCAGGAGTTCGAGACCAGCCTGAGCAACACAATGAGACCTCCATCTCTATAAAAAATAAGAAAAATCGGCTGGATGTGGTGGCACACACCCGCAGCCCCAGTGACTAAGGAAGTTGAAGCAAGAGGATGAGAGGCAGGAGGAACACTTGAGCCCAGGAGTTTGAGGATGCAGTGAGCTGTGATACCATTACACTCCAGCTTCGGCAATCCAGCAAGACCCTGTCTCAAAAAAAAAAAAAAAAAAAAAAGAAAAATCATTCTTGCTTTAAGTTGGCAGTTTTATATAGAAGACAAGGTAAAATTAAAATTATTTTCAGGTTATTTCTGAAAGGATATACATGAAATTAGTAAGGACTGTGTCCAGGAAGAAAAATTGGAATAGGTATCTTTTGATGTGTATCTTTTAGTACCTTCTAAATTTCAAACCATTTAATGTATTACCTAGTCAAAAAGCAAAAGAGTGGAAGCTCAAAGAAGTATATGGAAACAAATGAGAGGACAAATCTTAGTAAAACAAAGGGAGTCATGTCTTGAAGGTCAGTTTCAAGGAATGATTAAAATCACATCAAAAGAGGCAAAACAGGTAAGAATGTGAAACTATTCTCCAAAGTTCTGGGCTAGGAAAGAAATGTTCAAAAAATAGAGAAATATTCTCAAGGACTAAAAGTTAGTCTACAGGGGTCCGAGATCTGAGTGGAAGTGGAAAACCAATAAAGGCATCCATCCTCAAAAAGCTCCGGATAAAGAAAAATAATGACAGAATAAAAACTATAAGGAAAGAAATTAAAAGCATTGACAATGCTTTAAAAGAAATTAAAATTTTCAGCATGGACAATGTTTAAATATGGTTCAGGACGAGAGGAGGACACTAATACAAGCTAAACACAAAGAAGAGAGAATAATTGATGGGAGTAAAGTTTCTAGGGAAGGTAGTAGGAAGGGTTTTACAAAACACGCCTAGGTGGAGTCACCAAAATGTCTGGAATGGGAAGAGAATCTCATTATTACAAGTCATTTTCTAAGACTGGAGGGAAGACACGTTCAGATTTACCGTAAGGGCAGATGAGAAGTTTATAAAGGTCATGGCTGATGGACGGCCTCATTTTTCTCCATGTGAAGTCTTTCCCTGTTCTCTCATCTGTTTCCCCATCTCAACCCACAGCAGATGAACAGAAGACAAGGGAGCTGGAACCCCGGTGACATAAGTTAGGAAGAGACGAGGGAACAGATAGTGAAGCCCAGTAACAAGTGCAGCAAACGTCTGTGCTTTCCTCCTCCAGGGTTTTGACGCAATTAGCTCTCCTTCAAGATGGAAGGGTCTTTCTCTTCCCCTTACCAAACTTAACCTGTAACATTTGTACTACTACACTTACACTGGGCTAACGCTGTGGTCAAGCTCTATTTTCAGACCTTTATGCATGTGAATTCATTTACCCTTCTCCTCAGTCTCCCGTGTTCTCCCATGTTACAGATGACAAACAGAGCACAGAAAAGTTTAACGACTGCTCGAGGTCACAGAACGCTGGTAGGTTGGATGGCTTCGCATGCAGTACAAATGGGATGTAGATATGCAGAGTTTAGTGATCTCCTCTGCTTTCTCCAGATAGCTGGAGCCCCACAGTTAGTCTCCTCTGGCTATGAGCAGTTTCTTCTACTTACCCTAAAGGACTACACAAATATTACCATTTTCCATTTGAATCATGAAAAAAAAGAAAATTAAACAAAAAAACCTGGGATTCACTATTCTCCTACTTACCCTAAAGGACTACACAAATATCACCATTTTCTATTTGAATCATGAAATTAAAAAAAAAGAAAATTAAACAAAAAAACCCTGGGATTCGCTATTTTAAAACATAACTCAAATTCCATCAAGTCCACAGTGGTCAATGACCACCACAGCTGGAAATAACCTTCTCTCACACTTATTTTTATAATAATAATTAGTAATTATTTAATATTTGAGACAGCTTCTACGGGTTATTTAGTGAAAGCTAGGTTGTTGGTTTACATAAGATACTCCAGGTTATCTTTAGACATATAATTTTATAGTTTTTTCCTTCCACTGCTGTTATGAATTCTTAACCTAAATCTTCCATTATTATTTCAGTTCTTCTGGGTATAACGCAGATGAATCGTGAATCACTTATAAAGGCTATTGCTTATACTTCTCTATACAATGCACACAGCTGCATTTTACCTAACAGGCATGAAAGGTCACAGAAAATGGCTTAAGAAATTCAAAGTACATATACCAAAACTAAAATGGCTTCTTAGATTCACTGTTTTTAAATTAACTTTTGAATAGAGAATATATAAATAATACTATCAACTTGGCAATTTGGAAACAACCGCTTTCAGTGTAACAGCAGATAAACTTCAGATTTAACAATACCCATGTGTGCCTTTTATGAAGTTTTTTTTTTTTTGAGACAGAGGCTCACTATGTTGCCCTTAGTAGAGGACCGTGGTGTCACAGCTCACAGCAACCTCAAATTCTTGGGCTTAAGCAATTCTCTTGCCTCAGCCCCCAAGTAGCTGGGACTACAGGTGCCCGCCACAACACCCGGCTATTTTTTTGTTGAAGTTGTCATTGTTCTTTGGCACCTTGGGCCGGGTTCAGACCTGCCAGCCTTGGTGTATGTGGCTGGCGCCCTAACTGCTGAGCTATGGGTGCTGAGCCATTATTTATTTGATTATTGAAAAAGAACATGTTCAGAGTAGGCAAAAGAATTTTCTTATTTTTTTCACTGTATAATAGTTACCTGTAGTTACTGAGATCAGACTGTGTGTATCCTTAAGAACACAGACAAACAGTACAGCACCAAGGTGAAGAATGGCAAATCTCAACTCAGGGCTGCTTTGGTTCACCTCCTGGGGCTCTACCACTAGCTACCTGTATGACCATGAAAAAGTTGCTTAACTTTTCTGTGCCTGCAAAACGTAAGCAGCAATTATTGATTACTAATCTAATCAATACACGAAGCATTTAAAGCAATACATAATAAATGTTCTATAAAACTTATCACAGAGGAATAGGTATTCTAGCACCTTAAAAAAATTTACCTATAGGCAGATGTGGGCCAGGCCCCAAATATTTACTATATAATAACCCTGTAAGTATGTTTTGGGAAAAAAAAAAAAAAACTTTAAAAAACATAGCAACCAAAATTAATATTCAGCTAGCACTTAAAATTTATAAAGCACTTTCACACACATCACCTTCACAAAATCCTACACACCCCTCCGAGTGGTTATCTCCATTGACAAATGAAGAAACTGAAATTCAGAGTTTGGAAATGTGCTTGTTGACTATTGTTTCTGAACACTTTGTGCCAAATACTATGCTAAAAATCTACAAAATAGGTGCCCATTTTGCAGAGTAAGAAATCAAACCAAGGTGACATTAACAAGTAACAAGACCAAGATAAAACTAGGTCTTAGTTTCCTCTGTGCCAGCTCTGAGACTTTATTCTATAAAACTGCTGGTTTTGTTAAGTGCCTCTATTCTCTTAATTTGAAGTCCATTCCAGTTTTCCATAATCACTCAGTAGAGAGGCATATTTCCATCATTTTGAGGTCAGATATATTGGTCCATCCTGAGAGCGAGGAAAATGTAAGCCAAATCAAAGCATGTCCTTAGACACAACTTTTATTTCAATGAATGGCCAATTCAAGTAGCACTCCTTAATTTCTTCCTCAAGATTCACTGAGACCTTCAGAATTGTCTGGACTATGAATCTTAGAGAACAGAAAACCTAAAAATCTTAAAGTCACATTTTTGTTTTAAACACATGACAAGATGATTCTAAAAATCTACTCCTTCTTCCCATAGTCTATCCATTAATCTTTCAAGCTTAATCTATATTCTACTTGGAATTTGATGATGAACCTGGATTTAACCCTTCCAAAATTTACTGAACCCTTATGAGGGCCAGCTAAATGTACAACATACTAACAACCCCCGTGGTTACTTAGTACCAGGCTCCTTCAATATGTGTGATTATAAGCCTGATTTTGAGATGTCTATCTAAAGGCAAGAGCTCTCAGGATATGATACAGACAGAAAGGCAATGACCATTCCCTAGGGAAATACTTCAAAGGGGGAAGATTTCAGCTTAGTTTGTGAATATATAACTAACTCATTAAAGCTGGGTCAGTTCATTAGCACTCAACAAGGAAAGGGTTTCTTGGCTATCTCATGAAATAAGGGATTTTGATAACTTTCCCCAAGAGTGTAAAATAACGTTCCTATATGCTGGAGAAAGCTGCAAAATTAGACTTGTAAAGTAGGGCAAAGCACCATTTCATTTTCCAAGTCACTTGATTGATGTATGGTTTCCATTCTTCTACTCCTCAGATCCTTAACGAACAGGGGATGTGGTTTAAAGGGTTTAACAAGCAGACCACAAAATTCTGTACAGCTCAGTGTATGTAAACCAAAATTAGATAGCTTTCTTCCCAGGAGGCTAGGGAACCTTAGGCACCTACCAAGGCTTCCTTGCCTACAGTCAGGACTGAGGTGTAGGCTTCCAGATACACTCGACTGCAGCGTCTTACAACTTCCAGGCCCTTGACTGTGATGTCCTTGGCATCTCCCAGGCCCAAACCGATGAGGTAAAGCATTTCAAATTCCAGGGGGAAAAGGAGACTGCAGGACGAAGTGAATGAGAGAAACAATGTCAGCTACGCCTCGGATACCTATATTCTAGTGATTAATACGAACATGAAAACAAAAGTAGCACACGAGGAAAGGCAAAGAGTCTGGGAACTTTACGTGATGCTTAAGAATTGCAATCAGCGTTTTAAACAACCCTTCGGTTTTGTCCCACGTTACGCAAACCTAGTAGCAACCGATTACCCGCCGAGAGAATTGTAGCTGGCCCCTAGTCCTTCCCAAATGCCTAACAGACGCCTTCCCGCCCGCAAGAGCAGGTCCCAAAGAGCCGGATCCACGCTGAGCAGTAACGCACGCCGCCAGCCTCATCTACGGTGTCGTAAAACGCGGCGCGTTTACGGCTCTTTACAACTAACTGGAGGAGTGGGCGAGCTGGCTCCGGAGTGGGGGGACGCCCCATGCCGACTTCGTCCGTTAGGGCCTGTGGGCCGCTTGGGCTAGGAGATGGAAGGTCAGTCGGCCAGGACGAATCAGTCGAGCGCCCCCTCCATGGCCTCGGGGAAAGGACCAGCGCGCCCACCATCCCCCTAACCAGTGTTTAAACACCCCGTGCTGGGCCCGAGTAAGTGCAGTGGCTCTCAGCCCGGGAGGTGCCAGAGCCGACGGTCCCGCCCGCCGGGAAGAGTCGGCACAGAGGGCTGGCCCTGCGCCTCTGCTCCTCCCGACGCCAGGAGGCGTGGCGGGTGGGAGGGACTTTCCTCGTTTGCCCCGGGTTTCCCAAATGCACGGATTTTTAATCCCCACCTCTCATCCTGCTGTAAATTTAACCTGGTCCCCCCCACCCCCCGGCAGAGCGTCAGGTTAGCAGTCCCCCGGTGCGTGTGATTCTGATTTCCCAGCAGAGCGTGACTCGGGTTTGTCCACAGGACCTTTGGCCGGAATGCCCCCAATCTGCCTCAGTTTTGGGAATCCCAGACCTTCCTGTACCCAAAGAAGTGACCTTTTCTGGGATTTCAGACCTCTCAAGTGCTTCCACAGAGGGAATTCGTATTAAAGTGGTTGGTTAAATGTAGTTTCGACAGTGGAAGGGTTTGTTTAGAGTGAAAGGTCAGTAGTGACCTCATCCAAGTTTAAAAAAAAAAAAAAAGTTCCAGTTGCTTAACTTAGAGGACGGTGCTGATATTCTGAATTTTCCTGGTGCTTTGTGTGCAATACCGTGTGTCTTTTTGGCCATCTCCACTTCATTAAACGTTGGTGGTCTTTTTATTCCTGGGTTCCATCCACCCCTGGAACTTCTCAAATCTGTACATTCTTTGCTAATTCTGTCCCTTCGTTACATTGATTCATTCTTCACACCATGCACACAAGCTAAAAAAACAAACAAAAAAACTCAAAATGTATTATAGATGTAAATGGAAAACTATACTAGAGGAAAACATAGGAGAAAATTTTTGTGACCTTACTTAGGAAGATTTATCAGATAGGACACCGAAAGCATAATATAGAAAAGACAAAATTGTAGAACTTGGCACTGTGACTCATAGCCAGGCATCCCAGTGACTGGAGAAGCTGAGACAGGTGGATTGCTTGAGCCCAGGAGTTGGAGACCAGCCTGGCACATAGCTAGACATCCATCTCTTAAAAAAATAAAAATAGAAATTAGTCAGGCTGGTGCACAGCCTTGTAGTCCCAGCTGCTTACAGGGAGAGACAGGAGGATCACTTCAGCCCAAGAATTCCACTGTGCTCAGCCTGAGAAACAGCAAGACCCCATGTATTTTTTTTTAAAGAAGATAAATTGGTAAATCGGACTTTAAAAAGAAAAAATCATTTGCTCTTCAAAAGACAGTAAGACACTGTGAATCCATACACTGGGAGATATATTTGCAAAGTCTATAGCTAATAAAGGACTTAGTATCAAGAATATATGAAGGACACACAAAATGTAATAATAAGAAAAGTGTTCAGTTTTTCTAAGTGGGCAAAAGATTTGAACAGATACCAAAAAAAACAAAAAAACAAAAAACAAAAAACAAAAAAAACAATATACAAATAGCAAATAACCATTTTAGAAGATACTAAACATCATTGGACATTGGGAAAATAAAAATCTAAAGCTCAATAAGCTATCACCACACACCTATTAGAATGGCTAAAATAAAAACCTCAAAAAATACTTGCTCGTAATTCCAGGTATTGCTAACATTTACTGACTCTGTTTCTATCTTCCATTCAGACCTCTTCCTTAGGCCTCATATATTAATTTCATCTGAAAATCTTCACCTAAACAACCCAGAAGCGATATTAAATTCAATACATCCAAAACTGAATCCATCATCTTCCCTTTCAACTTGTCTTTTCTTTCTATTTCCCGGTCATTTTAGTGGGGGGGATAAGAGAGAGCATTGCTAAACGCTCAAGAGTCACCCTCACATCCAATTTGTCATGTCTGCCTGTGTGTCTCAATAAAAACCTACTACCACCATCTTCCTTCAGGTCCCCGTTTTGTGACTCCTGAAGCTGGTCATCATGTCCTCCTCACATGGGAGCCAGGGAGTTCTAGCTAATATAAAATCTGAAAATACCACTTGCCTTCTAAAATCCTTTTAAGTTGAAGAGAAAGTCCAGGCTTTAACATAGACCACAGGATCATTCATGGTACTACTATTGCCTGCCTCTTTAGCCTCATCTCTCTCCATACCATGAGCTTTTCCCCCAGCAATACTGAACTGTTTTTAGTTCTGTGCCCACAACATGCTGCTTTATGCCCCTGTGCTGCCACTTCAGTATGCCATCTCCCGTTCTCTCCTGGCTAGGTCAATGCTACTCATTCTTAAATACCAAACTCAGAAATCCTTCCCAGAAATCCCCAACCCCATAAGCTAATTCAGATGTTCCCTCCTTATTACAGTGTTACTCTGTAAACATGTATTTATCGACAACAATTTAAGTGTTTTTATAACTGTTTATTTGTATTTCTTACCAAACCATCAGTGTCCTGAAGTCAGGGACTATGTCTTATTCTGTCTCATCCCTACGGCTTAGCATTATACCTGGCACATAGTAAGTCTCTAATAAATGTTTGTTTAATGGATCAATATTGTCCATTAGTAGCTGAGCAGTTTCTTTTGAGTTATGCATTTCTCTGTCATCATGAAATACAACGGATGATATATTTTAAATAACTACTTTAAAGTCACTAATGGAATACCAAACACTAATATGGCCTGGCTCAAGCCATTTTAAAGAGTCATTTGTGTTGAAAGGATTATGACATACATAACATACACTTCATCTGCACACAAATTTTCCAATATGCTGGTCATTTTTATGTGTTTTTATTTTCAGATTAAAAAAAAAACCCAAAACTTTAGGCAAATTCACAGTGAAAGGACATTGCCAAAAAGAATGATGAAGTAATCCAAAGGAAGATGTGCTTTATCTCCTTTCGGGAAGTAAATCTATATTGAAAATAAAGTTATTCTGAGTAGTCAGGAAGTGAAACATTATCCAAAATAACAGAAATAATAATATGTTTTTACTCTTCAAAATTCAGCCAGAGGAACTTGCTTTCACTATGTAGAAATCTTAAAAAGCATTTCTCAATAGGAGTCTAAATATTTTGGAGTTTTTTGGAGGTAGACAAAGTAAAGAGGTTATAGTAATTTTTTTTTCCTCCCAAACTCAACAAATATAAATAGCAAAGTCCTGCTTAGTGTTTTGTACAGAATTATTCTGTGGGATTTGAACATTCTCACTTGCTATTTAAAACAGTTTTCAAATATGATTGCATTTTCCCCAGTAATTTATGGTGGAAAATGTCAAATAAATAAAAAAGTTGAAACAATCTCACAGTAAACATGCATATAATCCCCTCCTATTTTCTACTCTTTTTTTTTTTTTATTGAGCAATAATAATAATAGTGCAAAAAAGTAACATTCACATTGTCAAATAAGAGTATGTCTATCATATAATGCTTTTACTCTGAGGTTCAGTATGGAGTCAGCAGTTAACTTCTTATTATTTTTTTTTACAAATTCTCAAAAAATAGACAACTAATATTTATAAATAAAAGTAAAATATAATTTCAAAAAATAGATCATGTTAAATCTTACGAACAATAGAAAAAGAAGAAATACTTCAAAATCATTCACTCACATCAAGTAGAATGTTTTTAGTATGGACTTTTTAACAATGTTGATTTTTCCCAGCCATGAGCATGGTATGTTTTTCTATTTGTTAACATCTTCAGCTATTTCTTTTCTCAGAGTTTCATAATTCTCTTTATAAAGATCTTTCACATCCTTTGTTAGGTAAATTCCCAAATACTGCATCTTTGTTAGGACTACTGTAAAAGGAATAGAGTCCTTGATTATATTTTCAGCTTGACTATTGTTGGCATATATAAAAGCTATTGATTTGTGAGTATTGATTTTTTATCCTGAGATGCTGCTATATTCCTTGATCACTTCTAAGAGTTTTTTTTAGTTGAGTACCTGAGATTTTCCACATATAGGATCATATCATCTGCAAAGAGTGAGAATTTGATCTCCTGACCCTATTTGGATACCCTTGATCACTTTCTCTTGCCTCATTGTGATGGCTAAGACTTCCAGTACTACATTGAATAACAGTGGAGACAGTGGGCATCCCCGCTTAGTTCTTGATCTAAGTGGAAATGTCTTCAATTTTACTCTGTTCAATATGATATTGGCTGTGGGTTTGCTATAGATAGCCTCTGTCAGTTTAAGAAATGGCCCATCTAAGCCTATTTTCTTAAGTGTGTTCTCATCATGAATATTATTCTGGATATTATCAAAAGCTTTTTCTGCATCAATTAAGAGAATCATATGGTCTTTGTTTTTTTATTTTATTTATGCCATGTATTATATTTATAGATTTATGTATGTTGAAATAATCTTGTAACCCTGGAATGAAACCAAGTTTATATGGTGTATAATTTTTTTTTTTTGATACCTTGTTGAATTTTGTCTGCTACAATCTCATTGAATATTTTTGCATTGATATTTATTAATGATATTAGTCTGTAATTTTCTTTCTTTTTGCTTTCTTTCCTTGTTTTGGGATCAAGGTGATATTTGATTTATAGAATGTGTTGAGGAGCACTCCTTTCTTTTCTATGTTGTGGAAAAGGTGATGTGCTATTGGTACTAGTTCCTCTTTGAAGGTTTGGTAGAATTCTCATGTGAACCCATCTGGTCCCAGGATTTTCATTTTTGGGAGATTTTATATAGTTGATGCTAGTTCAGTGTTTGATATAGGTCTATTCAAAATTTCTAATTATTTCTGGTTGAGTCCAAGAAGGTCATGTGCTTCCAGGTATTGGTACATTTCCTTCATATTTTCATATGTCTGAGAATAGGTTTTTTTTGTAATAATGATTGAGCATTTTTTGAATTTCTGAGGTATCTGTTGTTATTTCTTCTTTATTGTTTCTGATTGATAATATTAGAGATTTTACTTTTCTGTTTCTGGTTAGGTTAGCCAAAGGTTTATCAATTTTATTAATCTTTTCAAAAAACCAACTTTTCGTTTGTTGATCTTCTGAACAATTCTTTTGTTTTCAATTTCATTTACTTCTTCTCTAATTTTTTTTTATTTATTTTCTTCTGATTGGTTTGGGGTTGAAATGTTCTTTTTCCAGTTGCTTGAGTTGCCCATTAAGTTGTTGGCTTTC
The DNA here is from genome assembly GCA_963574355.1 of Loris lydekkerianus. Classification (NCBI taxonomy): domain Eukaryota; kingdom Metazoa; phylum Chordata; class Mammalia; order Primates; family Lorisidae; genus Loris; species Loris lydekkerianus. Next base: position 58,352 of record CAUYPK010030051.1, read on the forward strand.
TTTCTTTCTATTTATTTGATGAGAGCTTCAAATGCTATAAATTTCCCTCTTAGGACTGCCTTTGCAGTATCCCACAGGTTTTGATAATTTGTGTCTTCATTGTCATTTTGTTCCAAAAATGTGGTGATTTCCTTCTTCATCTCATCTTTGACCCAGCTATTATTTGGCCTAAGATTATTTAGTTTCCAAGACTTTGTTTGCATATGAAGATTTCTGTTGCTGTAGAGTTCAACTTTTATTCCGTGGTGGTCTGAGAAGATACAAGGAATAATTTCTATTCTTTTAAATTTTCCGAGGTTAGACTCATGCCCTAAGATGTGATCAATTTTGGAGGATGATCCATGGGCTGATGAGAAGCATTTATATTCAGTTTGATTAGGATGAAATGTTCTATAGAGGTCTGTTAAGTCCATTTGATCTAGGGTCAAACTTAAGTCTAATATTTCTTTGTTTAGTTTCTTCTTGGAGGATATATCTAAAATGGTCAAATTTGTGTTAAAATCTCCAACTATTATAGTGCAAGAATGTATTAAGTTATTCATATTCATAAGGGTTTCCTTTATAAATTGAGGAACATTCTGGTAGGGAGCATAAATGTTAATTATACAAATCTCTTTATGTTAGTGTTTCCCTTAACAAATATGTAGTGACCATCCTTATCTTTCCTTATCTTTGTTGGGTTAAAGCTAATTGTATCTGCAAATAAAATATTGCAAGCCTTGATTTTTTTCTGATTTCCATTTGTAGTATTATAGATGTCCATCCCTTCACCCTCAGTCTATTTTTATCCTTTAAGTTAAGATGATATTCTTGTGTGCAGCAGATATCTGGTCTGAATTTATGTATGCAGTCAGCCAACCTGTGTCTATTCAGAGGGCAATCTAAACCAATTACATTCATTGAAGAAATTGATAGGCATAGTAGTGATTTGAGTGTCATGCTTTTCAAATGTACAGTGGATACTTTTCATCCTTTCACCACTCTCGAAGGTGGGTTTTGTTCAAAATTTTCTGTGTGAGTTTAATTTTGTGGTAGACCATTGTGCTGGTCATTGTGGAGGATGGGTCTGAGAATATCCTGGAGAGCTGGTTTAATTACGGCAAATTTCTTCAACATGTGTATGTCAGTAAAGTATTTGATTTCTACATCACAAATAAAACTCAGTTGAGCTCCATACAGGATCCTGGGCTGAAAGTTGTTTTGTTTTAGGTCGAGGACCATCTCTTCTGGCTTGAAAGATTGCGGCTGAGAGATCTGCAATCATTCTGATATTTCTCCCTTTGTAGTTAATGCTTTTCTTACATCTAGCTGCTTGCAGAATTTTCTCCTTCATATTAACTTTGGCAAATCAGAATGTGTCTAGGAGATGCTTTATTTGGATTGAGTCTTGCTCAGGTTCTGAAATTGTCTACTATCTGAATTCTCAATTTCTGTATCTTTCACAATACTTTGGAAATTCTCCTCCATAATCTCTTGGAGTAGAGTATCTGTACCTTTAGAACCATCCTCCTCTCCTTCAGGAATTCCTGTAAGACAACTGTTTGATCTTTTGGAGTGATCCCACAACTCTCTCAGGGAGTGATCACTTTTTGCTCTCCATTTGTCTGCATCTTTGAGTGTTTGAGAATGTTCAAAATCTTTGTCTTACATTTCAGAGATCTTTCCTTCTGCTTTGGCTATGCTATTACTGAGGGATTCTCCTGTATTACAGAGGTCCTTGAATATCTTTTTCATTTTCTTGATCTCTAGTATGTCTTTTCTCATTATGTCCATGGCTTTGCATGTCTTTAGTGACTTTGTCTTTGTTTTTGTTTGTTTGGTTTGGTTTGATTTTTTGAGACAGAGTCTTACTATGTCACCCTGGGTAGAGTGCCGCTTAAGCAATTCTCTTGCCTCAACCTCCAAGGTAGCTGGGACTACAGGTGCTCACCACAATGCCTAGAGGTGACTTTGTCTTTGAATTCATTAATTTCTTGAGATAACTTCAGAATTATTCTTTGGATTTCAATTTTTAACTTTTTGTCCATTCTTTTCATCTTATTTACCATCCATATTATGAATTATTTTTCTGACATTTCAGCCGTTTATCTATGCCTGGCATCTTCAGTTGTATCTTTTTTGTTGTTCCTTGGTGGGATTGATCTACTCTGGTTATTCATATTGCCAGAGTTCTTCTGTTGGTTCCACCCCATGTTTCTTTTCCACCATTTGTTTATTAAAACTGGTAGGGTAAGATTGAATTGGGGTTCCCAGGTAGTAGAGTTAATCATCCATTTACCAAAATGCTAGGCTTTGTAATTGTGGCTTATCCACTACAACCTTACAAAGGTTCCTTTCAGAGTTTTGTCAGGAGATTATGGGGACCTACTTTGTGAGACAGTGTAAGCTGGCTCTGTTTTGAAATTAGCCAACCTCTACCATATCCTAAGAAGGCATAATATTAAGTTTAAATCTCAGCTAGGGAGAGATACAGATAGCTGGAATGCCTTGCCCCCACCATTCAGTTCTTTTATGCTGCTGAACTTTGAAGGTCAACCTCAGAGTGTCCCCTGATGGACAGCCCCAGATGTGAGTTCTAATCAAATTGTCTTGGGCAGTACAAATCGTGCTCAACAGAGAGAGATCCAAAGGTCTCCAACTACAGTCAGTTCTGTCCCACAACCCTAAGGGTATGGCACTTGGTCCCCTCTGTTGAGCTGGCAATTGCCTGTCAAAGTCCCAACTGGGTTCAACTCCCCCCCCACACACACACACTGGGCACAATCAAAGCCAGGAGTCTGGAACACATCTGCCAGACACACTCCACTCTGGCATTCTGTGTCTCTGGTCTCTGCTTGCCAGCTCAGTTGGAGCCAGGGGACCATGCCCCCACCCACTAGGCTCAGTATACACCTGGTGAGCTTCTGTTTGCTGTCTCAGTTGGAGCCATGGATCCTCACCCCCAACTGCTGGACTCAATCCACACTGGGGAACCACTCCTCTGCTTGTGGGCACCATCAGAGCCAGGGGTTCTGCACACGCTCCCACTAGACACAGCCTGAAGTGAGGATTAACACCAGCACTAGCCAGGCAACGTCATAACCAGTGGACTGCTCATCCTCCTGCTGAATGTCCCTTTCTTCCCATGACCTCTATCTTTTCCATTAGCCACAGATTCCATTCTGATGTTAAAAGGTCCACACTATGCTCATATCTCTCAGGAAAAGTCCAAACACACTGCACTCTGCAGGGGGCAGAACTGTAGACCGCCATGTGATGGAGGAAGGGTGGACTGGGAGTATGGAATTGTTGGGGGAAATATTTGTTCAATTTTATACTGGCTAGAGTGGTGTCTAGGTTCACAAGTGGGACCTCCCTGGGGAAGGAGACCTTGTGTTTAGCTGCTCTCTCCAGTGAGGTAAGATGAGATGTCGTTTGTCCCCTGCACACTTACAGAGCAGGCAAACATCCCACTTGGGGGAGAGGTCTCCCATCCTCCAGGTGATAGCTTTTGTACTGGTAATTTGTTTTCTTGAATGCTCTTCCTCGGAGTCACAGCTTTCCCAACTTCTTTCTTGGCTCAGCTCCCTACCTTTGGTTTCATAGAGTCTGATTCTGTCAAGCTTTTCTCCCTCTGGTCAGGAGCCCCTACTACTCAACCATCTTCCCTCGAACCCCTGTTAAAATATTTTGATTGATAAAACTTCACGCAGCACATGATGATGTGTGCTTTGGTTTAAAATGTTCATTTTTTTCTTCCATTTTAATTGTCAGCAACCAAAGTGAATCTCTTTCCTTCAAAGGTTTCCTCAAAGAAATCTTTCCTCAAAGATTTCTGATAAACTCTGAGTCTTCTGGAAAATTGATTTTCCTGTGCACATTGCTGCTAGTGCCTCATGCTGATGAATGACTATGCTAGTGAAACACAATTTCTACTAAATCAACAAATAGTTGTTATAACGGCTCTAAGTTTTACTCTATTCTCACAACAAAAGTTTCCATCTCCTGCTCATTAATCTTTGTAAGTGACATTCAATTGATGGGGAAATTTTCAATAAGCTCTCTTTCTTATTTAACTATTTTCTAGTTATTTCAGAAATTCTGAGGAGGAAATTCGATAAAATAATGGTGTTATTTATTGTGGATTAGGATATATCTTAGGGGATATGATCATTTAAGAATCAGTGAAAATATACTCTCATTAGGATTATGTCATTGGTAACCTTGCTGAATTGTGTTAGATGAAGGGAAGGAAAGAAGAAATGGGGGAGGATAGAGGCAAAGAAAACAAACAAAGAAAAGGAGAAAGTAAATGCTCAGAGATTGCCATTAAAGTTGGTGTCCCCACCTTCAGGAGGTGATTAAGTAATTGGTGCTTCACCTTCATAAATAAGGTTAGTGACCTTATAGATGAGGCTCGACAGAGGCTTGTGGCCCCTCCTACCATGTGAGGACACAGAAGCTGCCATTTATAAGACATGGGCACCAAATCTGTGAGCATCTTTATCTTGAACTTCCCAACCTCCAGTACAGTGAACAATACATTTCTGTTACTTATAAATTATCAATTCTAAGGTGTTTTGTTATAGCAACCTGAATGGTCTAAGAGAAGGAACATTTTGTGATTCTCAGATGTGGATCCACATAAAGATGAGTCACTTTTATTGGATTCAGAGGAAAAAATGGCTTCTTTAGAACGTGTTCTTTCTTGGTTGCAACCATACCAGTATTTCACTTTTGTTTTCATGCTATATTAAAAGAAGAGAATCAACATCATAATAATTGTCTTACTATATTATTGTAATCAGTCCTAAAAATTAAGATTGGGTGTGTTCACTAAATATTTATTCCTAGTAGATGTCCAGCTGTCAACCAGATATTTAATACTCCTGGAAGATTGGTTTTTTGTAGGCAAGTAATTTTCTGAACATAATGTGTGGGGTTTTCAGATGTATTTTTGTTAACAATGATATAACACCACATTGGCAAACTTCAGGCCTCAATTAGCTAAATATTTATCATTATTCTTAATGAGGTACTAGCAAAAGCAGCATTATTCTCACCATTCCTTATAACAAGTAGTTTTGATAGCAAAGGAGGATTATTGGCCTAATGATTAATTGGTCTCACTGCTTCCATCCTTGCCCTCCTAAAAATTTATTCTTATGATAGCAGCATGAGAAGCACAGGATATTCTCTTATAATATAAATTAGACTATGTATGCCTCTCCTCTGTTCAAAGCACTCCCCTACTCAATGCACTGTTCAAACAAATCCCTTGGTGATTGTCAAACATGAATAAAATCAAAAGTCCTCCTCATGGCCTTTAGTGCTCTGTATAATCTGTTCAAGCACACAACTTTAACCTCATCTCTTTTCATTCTCTTCTTCCTCAATAGGCTCTAATCAGACTGGCTTCCCCATTGAAGCACATGTTCCCTCTGTGCATGTACATGTAATCTTTCCTTGAATAACTGCATGGTACATGCCCTTGCCTAATTCAAGTCTTTGTTCAGTTGTCATTTCTTCAGAGAGGTCTTTCCTGACCACTATGTCTAAATTCCTACCTCTCGCATTCCCCATTCTTTTTTTTTTTTTGTTTGTTTTGTTTTTTCACTTTTTGGCCAGGGCTAGGTTTGAACTCACCACTTCTAGCATATGGCTCCAGTGCCCTATTCCTTTGAGCCACAGGCACCGCCCCATTTCCCATTCTTTAAATAAGCTTCTTATTTTCTTCATAGCATTCATTAACTGGTGTATTTAACATAATAGATGTTCAAAATATATTTCTTAAATATTGATTGTAAAAATGAATAGTACACAAATATATAGTACAAAAACAAATGAAGCAAAAGAGCAAATGATTTTAGCTGGAGAACTAAACTGTGATATTTTCTCAGAAGAGAGTATAAAAAGACAAAGAGATGTCTTATCAATGACAAATTAAGGGAGCTGGATAATAAATCTGTATATTCCCAATATCCTTCAAATAAAAGATCCAAAGGGAGATGTTTGAGAAAATGGAGTGCAATAATGTTTGAGAAAAAATTAGATAACTAGAATTTTCCACAACCAAAGAAAGACTTTGATGCTCCAAAGCATGAACATAGTAGGACATACTTAAACACAACAAATAAATCCATGAAGAAATACATTGCAATTCTATTTCCAAAATTTTAAATAGCCAAGAATGGTATAAGCAGAGTGTGACAAATAATTAGAGAAAAAGTTATAATTTTTAATAATATCAATAGAAATATATATAAATTGATAACTATACCATCAACTTAGATTAAAATATTCACGTTTTATTATTTCTTTTCATCTATTTACTTTTAATTTTATTTTCTCTTTTTTTACTAGTTTCTTAAGGTAAAATTTTAGAAGATTGGTTTTAGATCTTCCTTCTGTTGTAATATATGCAGTCAATGCTATATATTTCCCTCTAAGAACTACTTTTGCTTCACTCAACAAATTTTGACAAGTTGTATCTTTATTTTCATTTAACTCAAATTTTTTGTCTCAAAAAATCTTTTTTGTTTAATCTATGTGTTTTTTACAAGTATGCTGTTGAATCTCCAAGTATTTGAGGAGTTTTTGGATATACTAATGTTATTTACTTATGGTTTAATTACACTGTGGTTTGAGAGCCTATTCAATGTGGTGCTTATACTTGTTCAGGTATGTTTTAGGACCCAGAATATGATCTATCTTGACAAGTGTTCTATGTGAGCTAAAGAAGAATGTGTATTGTGTTGTTGTTGGATAAAGTAGTCTATAAATGTCAAGTAGACCCAGTTGATTGAAGGTGCTGTTCAGTTCAAATATATTCTTACTGATCTCTTCTGGCTAGATCTGTCAATTATTGAGAAAGGTGTGTTGAAGCATCACACTATAATAGCATATTTGTCTATTTTCCCTCGCAGTTCTGTCAGGCTCCTATCTTGTGTATTTTGATGTTCTGTTGTTATATATAAACATGTCTGTGATTAAATTAATGTCTTCTTGGAAAACTGACACCTATATAATTATGTGTTCCCCCTCCTTATCCTTAATTAGGACAATTTCTCTAGATATAGAATTCTATGTTGTTTGGGGGGCTCACCACTTTAGAAATTTTGTCTTTCTCTCCTTACTATTCTTATTTATTTTTTCAAAATATTAAGGGGGCAAACGTTTTTACATTACGTGGACAAATTTTGTTTATTATGATATTTTATTTCACAATATATTTTATATCATATAATGTGATATAATATATTTTTATAATATATTTATAGTATGATATTTTATTAATACATCAGAATGTTTTTTATTTTTCATGGAATGAGGTATTTATTAAGAGCACCTCATAAGAGGTTATTTTTCTTTTTTTTTTTTTTTTTTTTTTTTTGGCCTGGGCCAGGTTTGAACCCGTCACCTCCGGTATATGGGACTAGTGCCCTACTCCTTTGATCCATAGGTGCTGCTCAATAAGATGTTATCTTGTTTTTAAAAAAAATTATTTCAGATTAATATGAGGGTACAAATGATATGGTTACATTGTTTGCATTTGTTATGCAAAGTTCAGGTTATATTTGAGCCCTTCATCCAGGTGTGCTGTATATCCTTACATTATGCCCATTAGATAAGAGCTTACCAATCACCCTCCCTTCTCCCATCTCTCATTTTCCTCCTCCTCCATCAAATCCTCAATACTTTTTCTTCTTTTTCATTTTCTTGTTCCACTTCCCAATTTCCCTCTCTGAGGTCCCTGACAGACTCTAATACTTCTTCCCTCTGAACTAAAGCTGTGCTCTGCCCATTTACCCCCATCCTTTATTGGAAACACTTCCTTCCCTCTGTGATTCTCTGGCAAGAAATGTCTCTAGTCAGACATCTTACCTGCTTCCTCTCTCTCCTTATTCACAAGGTTTCTAAAGAGAAGTCCAATATTATTATCATCCTCATCCTTAGTTCTTTACTTAAAATTTATTTTCCCTCTGGTATCTTTCCCATTTTGTTTCTGTCTTTATGTTCTGCAATTATAACATTTCATGCTGAGGTGAAGTTTTTTTGATATTTATGCTGTTTGGTATTCTCTGAGCATTCTGGATCTGTGGTTTGGTGTCTGATGTTAATTTGGGAGAAATTCTCAGTCATAAGTGCTTCAAATATGCCTTCTGTTTCTTTCTCTCTTCTTATCATTTTGTTATTTTAATTGTAATTGCCTCACAGTTCTACAGTTCTTGAATATTATGTTCTATCCTTTCATTACTTTTTTCTTTTTTATTTAAATTTTGTAAGCTTTTATTGACATTTTTTCAAGCCCAATTGTGTCCAGTATATTGATGAGCACATCAAAAATCATATTAATTTTTATTTGTAGCATTTTTTTATATTCTCACTTTGTTGTCTTCAGTAGAGTGCTGTGGCATCACAACTCACAGAAGCCTCAAACTCTTGGCCTTAAGCGATTCTCTTACTTCACCACAATGCCCAGCTGTTTTTTTATAGACCGTTTGACACATTTTCGTCACACTGGTTAACATAGCCTTCCTGGCATTTTCTTAGTTATTGTGCTAAGACATTTACATTCCACATTTACTAAGTTTCACATATACCCTTTTAATATTTTGATTCTTAGTGTCTCCATCTCTCTGCTGATGTCACCCAACTATTGCTTCATGTTATACACTTGTTTGATTAGAGTCATAAATCATGATAGTTTTAAATTCCCTTTATGATTATTGTAACACCTTTACCATATCTAAGTCTGGTTTTGATGCTTGCTTTGGTTTCCTTAGTGTGCATAACTTTGTTTCCTTAGTATGACCTCTTTACTAATGGTAGGGGGCTCAGGAAATAAGCAGAAACCAAGAAAATTTAAAAATTAGGTGATTTTAATTTATGTTAAGCATATCAATCCTGTATCTACATGATACTTATAAATCTCTTAAAGATATGATTATGGCTACTATAATTATAGTCCTATTACCATAACTAGGTACTCAATAGTCTCTTAATATACACCTGTAAGTAACATATTCTTCTTAGTAAAGTATCCTAAGAATGGAAGAAAAAGTATCTAATGTACTCACCCCTACTATGAAACTAATTTAGAGCTTTCACATGAATGCTGTAACCCATTTGCAACCTAGGAATAAGGGGAAGGGGGAAAGGGAGGGGAGGGAGGGGGGAGGGGGGTGGAAGGAGGGGGATTGGTGAGAATACACTTGTGGTGCATCTTACAATGGTATATGTGAAACTTAGTAAATGTGGAATGTAAATGTCTTAACACAATAACTGTGAAATTGCCAGGAAG
>CAUYPK010030054.1:0-50202 GCA_963574355.1 Loris lydekkerianus
AAAAAAAACTCATCATCCATAATCATCAGAGAAATGCAAATCGAAAATACTTTGAGATATCACCTAATCCCAGTAAGAGTAGCCCACATAACAAAATCCTAAAACCAGAGATGCTGGTGTGGATGTGGAGAAAAGGACACACTTCTACACTGCTGGTGGAAATGCACACTAATATGTCCCTTCTGGAAGGATGTCTGGAAAATACTTAGAGATCTAAAAATAGACCTGCCATTCGATCCTATAATTCTTTTGTTAGGTATATACCCAGAAGACCAAAAATCACAATATAACAAAGATATCTGTACCAGAATATTTATTGCGGCCCAATTCATAATTGCTAAGTCATGAAAGAAGCTCAAGTGCCCATTGACCCAAGAATGGACTAGCAAACTGTGGTACATATATACCGTGGAATATTATGCAGCCTTAAAGAAATATGGAGACTTTACCTCTTTCATGTTTACATGGATGGAGCTGAAACCTATTCTTCTTAACAAAGTATCTCAAGAATGAAAGAAAAAGTATCCAGTGTACTCAGCCCTACTATGAAGCTAATTTATAGCTTTCATGAATGCTATAACCCAACTATAGCACAAGACTATGGGGAAAGGGCCAAAGGAGGGGAAGGGAGGGAGGAGGTTAGGGTGGAAAGGGCAATAGGTGGGGCCACACCTACGGTGCTTCTTAGAATGCGTATAGGTGAAACTTACTAAAGGCAGAATACAAATGTCTACATACAATAACTAAGAAAATGCCATGAAGGCTGCATTGAACAGTTTGATGAGAATATTTCAGATTGTATATGAAACCAGCACATTGTACCCCTTGATTTCACTAATGTACACAGCTATGATTTAACAATAAAAAAAAAATAAAAACAAAATAAAATGTTGTGGGGAGAAAGTAGAGATGCTGGAAAGAAAAATGAAAAACCTAAGGAGACAGAATACCTGTAAGCTATACATTTAATATTCAAAATATTTAAGGGAGTGAAACAATTCAATACCCAGAAAAGAAATAGCATTATTAAAAAATAGGTGAAGGATTTGAATAGACATATCTCCATAAAAGACATGGAATTGACCAAAAAGTTTATTTAAAAAGGTAGATATCAATAAACATCAGGGAAGTGTAAATTAAAACCATGATATCATCTCACTCTCATTAGAATGGCTATGATCAAAAATAAGAAAAGAGAAGTGATGGTGAGAGATGGAGAGTAGAGGAGCTCACATGCTTTCAGTGCAAATGCAAATTCGTATAGCTGCTGTGTAAAACAGAATGGAGTTTCATCATGACATCAAAAACAGAACCACCTTCTCCCGTTCTTAGGTTGTAACTAAGTTATAGCTTTCATGTGAAAGCCATAAATTAGTTTCATAGTAGGACTAAGTACATTGGATACTTTTTCTTCCAATGTACTCAGGGGAAAGGGAAAGGAGGGAGGGGTGAGGTGAGCAGAGGGAGGAGGATTGGTGGGACTACACCTGCGGTGCATCTTACAAGGGTATATGTGAAACTTAGTAAATGTGGAATGTAAATGTCTTAGCACAATAACAAAGAAAATGCCAGGAAGGCCATGTTAACCAGAGTGATGAAAATGTGTCAAACGGTCTATGAAACTAGTGTATGATGCCACATGATCACATTAATGTACACAGCTATGATTTAATTTAAAAAAAGCAGAACCACCATACAATTCCTCAAACTCACTACTGGCTAAATCTCCAGAGGAATTGAAATCAGTATGTCAAACAGATAGCTGCACCCCCATTTCACTGTAGCACTACTCACAATAGCCAAGACATGGAAGCAATTAAAATGTCATCAACAGATGGATGGATGAAGAAAATGTGATATGTATATATACAATGGAATAATATTCAACCCTAAATATAAAGGAAATCCCCCCATTTGTGGAATGGCTGAACCTAGAGAAAATTATGCTAAGTAAAATAAGCCACACATAGAAAGATATATACTATGTGATTTCAATCGTAAGTGGAATATAAAAAGTGAAAGTTGTAGAAATAGAGAGCAGAATGGTGGTTACTGGGGTCTGGAGTGTGTGGTGGGGCAGGTTTGGAGATACTGGTCCAAGGATGAAAAAATTCAGTTAGATAGGAGGGATGCTTTCAAGAGGATCTATCATACAGCATGGTGATTATATTTACGACATATCCTATTCTTGAAAAATGCTAAGAGAGTGGAAGGTAAGTGTTCTCACTGCAAAAATGATAAGTAAACAAAGTAATGTATATGTTCATTAGCTAGATTTAGTCATTCCACAATTATCTACTTATCTCAAAACATCCTGTTGTACATAATAAATATATACCATTTTATCTGTCAATTAAAAAATAAAATACATTGTGAATAATGAGATAGTTAATGGCATGTTTTACCAGGTCATTAACCATTAATTCTCAAAATATTATTGGCCTAATATTGAGCAGGCCTGTGTATCTCAAAGAACACATCTGGGTTCATTTTACTTACTATTGTTTTATAAGTATCATGATAAAAAAATAATAATAATCATCTAATTCCCATGCCATTTCACAGACAATCGTTCATAATCATACTTGTATGTTTTAAGAAATAGAAATATCTTTGAATCAAGAGAGTTAAAAAATCAATGATTTTTTGGGGGGCAGTGCCTGTGGCTCAAAGAATAGGGTGCCATCCCTGTATACCGGAGGTGGTGGGTTCACACCTGGCCAAAAACTGCAAAAAAAAAAAAAAAAAAAAAAAAATCAATTATTTTTTAATGGACAGAAGAGTAACTTGACTGGAAAGAAGTACCAAAAGGAGAAATGATTATGATTCCTATTTAAATTCTTGGAAGAGATTTCAGAGAAACAACGCAGGATGAAAGGAAAGACTGTCTGCATTCCTAATGCTGGGAAATTACACACTCAAACAATATTTAATACATTTGCTCCCCCCAGATTTAAATCAGCATGTATTTCAACAGTAAGGAAATATTTTATTTACTCTTATCACTAAAGAGGGATTCACACATTTAAGGATCACTTCTTAGGCCAAAAGAATCATGACTTTTCATAAATGCTATGAATGGCTAGAGCCCCATTATGAATATTTTGGGTCCAAGAGTGGTGGTGCAGGACAGGAAGGTAATGAAAAGCACTCTTTGGAGGTAATGAAAGGCACTCAATTTTTGGCACTTTTGTTATACAGCCTAAACAAACTAAGATACCATAAATGAGATAATCACATTAGACTCAGAAAATATCTACTGAATAAATTAACCTCCTGGACTGTGGGCTTCATGAGAGCCTTGGCTTCTTGTTTGCTGCTGTATCCTCTATGCCTAGAAAAGTTCCTGGCACATGATAGGCATTCAGTAAATATTTTGTAAATGAATGAGTGATTCAATCCAGGAGCAGCTACCCTAGAAAGCAGGCTCATAGTTTAGCAGCTAAAATAGACTAGTGTCTATAAAGTAAATTCCATCCACACAGTCCTGGTTTAAATATGGATTACATTAAGATGGCCAGTGCCAAAGTACAGGTTGTGTGTTATGCACATCAAGGCAAAAAATATTAACCTAATGCTTTCCTCTCATTTATGATAATGTAGGCAAAACTGTAGCCTAACTAACGAAATCTCAGATTTTGTGAGACACCTTGGCCTTCACTTTATAGTACATGACTAATTAAACACTCAGTTAAAATGTGTTTGCTTGGTTGAAATCACCTCCAGAGGATGATTTAATCCTTGCTGCCTGGAGTGATAGTCCCTAGATATTTTCAGCAGTGAACAGACAGTTGGTCAGGACATTATCAGGAACATATGTTTGTGTAAATAAACAAAAAGCATCAAGAACCTCCAAAATTGTCATGATGGAAACATGTTTTCTGTCTCACCTATGAAGCGAAATATGCAGAACAGCATACTCCTTTCAAAAAGGGAAGAGACTCTCATTCTTAGTGGTATAAACTAGAAAACTGCTTTTATTTTATGGAGGGTCACATTTGCCATATAGGAACAAAGTCTTCAGATTCTTGATCAATTACTTCTCCCAATCGGAAAATTATAATCCTTTTCTTTCTCACAAATGCTTCCAGAACAGAGGATACATTTTTATATAACAGATAGGGCTAATAAATTGTGCCCTCACAGAAACTATTTTGTGGTGAAAGGCGAGTGCATTTACAGTAAACAGGAAGGGCCTGGGAGACCTGAGAAGCTCAGTCTTAACATCTAGGTTATTTACCAGCAAAATAGAGTCAGTCTCTTTTTTACAATGAGAAATACACAAGAGAAAATTTTTCTAATATGCTACTAGACTCTCTGACTTAATACATACTTCTCCTTATTTATTTCTTCTCCAAATCTATCTTCAAAGAAATGAGATGTGCTTAAAAGCCAAGGAATCACTACTAAAAAAAAAGGAAGATTATGAAATTACCTGGGAGTTTGGATAAGCCTGAAGGATCTTTGCACAACAAAAGAAATTGCAATTTGACTTCTGTTTCTCATCAAGAGAAACTTTCCAGTATCCAGGAAAGTCCACAGAATTAAGCAATTTTGTTCTTTCCCAAACTTGTAAGTATCCTTACTACACAGACAAGACGTCATTTCTCCCTGGAAACTTAGTTCTCCTATTGGTGTTTTTAAAAACTGAGGACGTAATTCTGAGATAAGCTTAAAAGGTTCAGTTCCATGGTTTTGTTGGTTGGTAGTTTTTCAGAATATTTTTTATTATTGTTATTGCTTGAATCAAGGTTTCCAAACAATAGATACTTATTTACTATTCAACCAGTTAAAATTTGATAAATGTGAAGACAGATTTATTTGTAAACTTTTTTTTTTTTTTCCCCTCATTGTATAAGCCATTGGTGAGAAACGGGTTGAGACTGAAGACACAGGTCAATTACAAAAGTATTGTTTTGAAGGTATGATCAAAACTAGCTCTGAAAGTTATCTTTTGACCCTAACTAAAATATAGTACTCTGAAACTCTCTCAAATTATTAGAAATGATTAATCTCACATGGTGTGTTCTAAAATGCTTATTCAACAAAAGTGGTGACATAGACACATCGATGATATGTACACACCACCTTAATTAAGCTTTCATTATTACCTTGCTTGGAAAACTATTTGGAAACTGAAAACCTCTAATATCTAAAAATACATCAGGAGAAGCTGAAAATACTTCTAACTTTGATAAACAACTCCCTCCTCTGATTCATTCGATTACAAATATGTCTTGAGCTTCTATCCTGAATCAAGAACTTCTTACAAAGCAGTAATGAAAATAGGACTGCTCTCTTCATAATTTCAATTTGTAAATCCTTGAACAGAATTCAAATGTACCTCTAAGTTGCTCCATTCCCTTATCTCTTGTAAACATAATTATGGATTATAATTATATTAACATATTGATATAAAATGGACATGTGTCTATTTCTGTATAAAAGCAATTAATTCCTAACAATTAATGTATACCAATCAATAGTCAATGAAGAGATTACATCTATGTTAGTAGTAACTTCTTTTTAGGATTTATCAGATTGTCTAACAACAGCAATTTATTTTTTTCTTCTGGCAAGGTAATGGCAAAATTTGTATGGTCAAAGCAAATATTTCACCAGTTCATTAGGCAAGAATGTTTTCATACAAGGTTATGGCAATAGGAAAGAGAGACCAGTAATGATATTTCAAAAAGACAGATAAAGAATTTACTTGTTTTCTAAAGCAAATGCTAAGGAAAGGAGAGGAGCTTCTGAGGTTAAGCCACTGCAAAGTGAGAGGGAAGGCAGGGGCCTAGAGAGAGAAAGAAACCTGTCTAAAATTTTGTCAAGCTAAGAGAAATGTTAAGCCCATCTTGATCAGTACTCAATGCTAAAATAAATGTGCAATAAATTAAACTAGTAATATCAAAGCAAATGTATAACCATAGATGTTGCACAAAAACAAGGCATTCTTTTCTTTTTTTCTTTCTTGAGACAGAATCTCACTCTGCCACCCTGGGTAGAGTGCTCAGGCATCACAGCTCACAGCAACCTCAAACTCTAGGGAAGGGAGGCAGGTGGTTCAATAGAGGGAGGGTTAATGGTGGCACCACACCTATGGAGCATATTGCAAGGGTACAAGTTAAATCTATCAAGTATTGAACACAAATATCTTAACAATGTGATTAAGTAAATGAGGTGAAAGCTATGTTAATTAGTAGGATGTAAGCCCTCCAATTTGTACAAATAATCAACCCACTGAATCCCACAAAGGCATAAATGTATTCATGATCTATGTATATATGACTTAATAATTAAAAAAAAAAAAAAGAAAGAAAACTCTTGGGCTCAAGCGATCCTTTTGCCACAGGCTCCAAAGCACTACAGGCACCTGCCACAATGCTTGGCTACTTTTTCTATTTTCAGTAGAGACTGGGGTCTCACTCTTGTTCAGGCCAGTCCTAGATTTCTTGAGCTCATTCATGCGCCTCTGCCTCCCCGAGCACTGAGATCACAGGCATGAGCCACTGGGCCAGCCAAAAACAACACAGTGTTCCTATCTTAGGTCTATCTGCCTTGCTTTAACTCCTTAGACCAGTGTTTGGCAATTTATGGCTCTTAAGACCAATACTGATCGTAGCATTTGCTTTTTGTAAGTGAAGTTTTATCAGAATATAGCATGCCCATTTGCTTACTTACTATCTATGGCTGCTTTGCATTAGGACTACAGAGCTGGGTGGCATCAGACAAACTGTAGGATCCACAAAATATTTACTTTCTGGCCTTTTATAGAAAAAAAATTGCCAACTCCTGCTTCATACTATTATTTAGGATGAACAGGGGCTCTGTCAAGCCTTAATTTTGTAAATATGTTAAGATCCACTTTACCTTTTGGTCACTTGATACCAAATAAGTATCTAGAATGTATACATTTTATTGTTTACTTAGGTTAAGAGGCATGAGCAAAGTACAATATGAGAAAAGGAAGGAGGACTTATTCTACTTTTTAATTTTTTTTTTTTATTAAATCATAGCTGTGTACATTGATATGATCATGGGGCATCATACATAAGCTTCATAGACCATTTGACACATTTTCATCACAATGGTTAACATAGCCTTCCTGGCATTTTCTTAGTTACTGTGCCAAGACATTTACATTCCACATTTACTAAGTTTCACATATACCCTTGTAAGATGCCCTGCAGGTGTAATCCCACCAATACCCCTCCCTCCACCCACCTCCCCCCTCCCTCCCCTCTCTTTCCCCCTTCCCCCTATTCTTAGGTTGTAACTGGGTTATAGCTTTCATGTGAAAGCCCTAAATCAGTTTCATAGCAGGGCTGAATACATTGGATACTTTTTCTTCCATTCTTGAGATACTTTACTAAGAAGAATATGTTCCAGCTCTATCCATGTAAACATGTTAACATGCCTATGCTTCTCAGAAAATAGGAACATGGAAAGGAAGGAATCTAACATCAGCTCACAGAGATGCTTGATCCTTTCTTTTATTGGTATTCTTTCCAGAAGCAGGTTGCTTTGATTTCTTTTAAATCTAGCTTTCTTTGGGCGGAACAGTTCATTTACCTTAGAGTGTTAATCAGAGTTGGCATTTTAATTGTCCTCAAATATACTAGGTGTTCTTCTGAATTATAGCCTTTGGCATGGGATAAGCAGATATCAAAGTCACAGATTCCCACATGCCTGCCCAATTATAAAATCGGTTGTCTTGAAAGGAGTGAGCTCCCTATTAAGTGGGTGTGGAACAGCAGAGGGTTTCCAGATTTGTGAGGGAGGTTGAACTAGGTAATCTGTAAGATGTTCCATTTTTTTTTAAATCCAATAATTTGTATATCTTCATTATTTAGCATCAGGACATCCTATAAACTGAAACGGTACAGAGAGTATCTCTACAAGTAATTCACATTCATTATTCCAGATTTACAACTAGTGATTAAATGCTATGAACAGTAAACTGAAGACGATACTGATTTTGGGCCAGTCTACATCCCTCATTAACATGGCTGAAATTGATTATCTGGGTCAGAATCTATTCAGTTCACATGAAAATATGATCTTAATATAAAAGACAAGGCCTCTAATATATGCATATAAATAATTTATAAGTTATATATGATATATATCTGAACTTAAAACTTAAAACTTAGACCAGGTTTCAAAAAGTAAATTATGGAGAAGTAAAGGCCCGATTCTAAATCCTTATTGAAACATCTCAGTAAGGGGTAGGTGTCTGCATAAGACAATCCTGAAAGCACAGATAGTGAGAATAAGATGGAATCTATCAGCAAGGGCAGACATGACACAGCTGGACCTCTATTTAGATACTGCCTGACCTTCACCTCCTGCCTCCCATTCTTACTGTTTTGAAAAATTTAGCTCCCACCCTAAAGATGTCTATCTTGAGTAGTTTAGGTGAATTGATTTAGGAGATTAACTTTTAAATTAGACTGGTGTTCATTGTTTAATGGTGTTCTGCTGATTATTATTTAAGATAAGGGTGAACAGGGTCTTTACATTGAACTTAAATTTATAAAACTATAACATTGAAAAGGGAAGATGAGAACAGTTTTGGAAAGGCTACTCACTGTTCTGCAGAATCCTGGCCTCCTAACAAATACAGTTTGGTGGACCTGTCCCCATCTCTGCACATTGGATGACAGTGACAGGTGGCTGGACCCTCTTCATCCAGTAACATTTCCACATTTGCTATAATGTTTGGGTTCTATGAGTCCTAAATAATTACATTGTTTTACTGAGTTAGTAGTACTGATAAAAGAAGGAAGGACACAGTCTCATATTTGGGGAAAGACACCATTATGGCTCTAGACGTATCTCCAGCACTAAAGGACTTTGTAACTTTGTACAAATCCAAGCATTGGTTTCCTCAGATATCAAATAAGGCATTGCTTCTCAAACTTTAGAGTACATGAGAACCTCCTGGATGGCGTATTAATATAGATCGCGGGGCTCCACCCTTAGAATTTCTGATTCAGTAGGTCTGCAGGGTGTGGTGAATAATTTGCATTTCTAAGTGACCAGGCACTGCTCACAGCTACTTGTGAAGGGACCACAGTGGGAGAACAGAACAAAGATGGGAAGGATGATGTTAGTGAATTACCATAATACTTCAGCTGTCAGAGAGAGTAGTCAGCATCAACCACGCACAAAGAAATGTAATCTTCTTTTTAATCAAAGTTTCATTTGAATTAGAAGCAAGATGAATGTTCTTTTCTTTCATTAGATTTCAACAGGGATTTTTGACCACATAAATGTTCCATAGTACTTACGTCATAGCTTGATAAATGGACTCAATCCCATAGCGCATGGCGAACTCATCAACTATTTCCTGGGCAGCATCATCAAAGAAAACCTTCCAGGCTTCATCTCC
Source organism: Loris lydekkerianus (assembly GCA_963574355.1). NCBI lineage: Eukaryota > Metazoa > Chordata > Mammalia > Primates > Lorisidae > Loris > Loris lydekkerianus. Next base: position 9,395 of record CAUYPK010030054.1, read on the forward strand.
TTTAACATCTGGGATTTTCACTCCACCATTAGATTTCACTTCAGTTAAATAATGGAACAGATTCTAAAAGCAAGTGGTTTTCAATTGTTCAGTGATTCTTTAGAACAGGCTAGAAATATTGAACTATAAGTTTCCATAAAATGCACTTATATTCTTATCACTCTAATATTTCATCAGCATCTACAAGGAATATCGTAGATTTTTTTTCTAACTTACTTCATTGTCAAAAAATCCTCTTTTGCTTCTCCCTGGGTCTACAGAGAATCAATGATTCAAATGTTTTGTACATAAACCATTTTCAGAAGGCAGGAAAAGTATTTGCATGTAGACATTTCTACATAATAGGACATATTTTGCATTCATAGGTTCTGAGTAAATGATAATGCCAAGATGAATGCATAATGTGATTTTGGCTATATTAATACAGAATTTAGTTATGTAAATGATACTAAAGGGCTTCAGCTGCAAAATGGTCAGAGTCAGGTCAATGAATTGAGATTGAAATGAATATTTGAAATTTTTGTAATGCAAAAAATAAATCATAACCCTCACTTCATTTTTGCCTCTAACAAGTTTAGAAACCACTGCACAGACACAGCCTGGGTGAAGGGAAGGACCTTTTCTTCAATTTCAGTTTTACAGGTTCTTGGACCCACAGAAAAGACTCTGAAAAGTAAACCATTGTGATGTTCCTCTGATCACAAATATTCTCTGCTCACGCTTTATGGCCAGAGTTCTCCCTGCCAGGCCAAAGGATTTCTTTTTATTGGTCTGAAAACTGCATCACCTTTCTTTAAGGAACGATAGTGGTGATTAGATTTTGATCACAAAATTAAAAGTAAATCCTATATCAAATTACTTAGTTATATATAAATGGATTTAAAGTGTTCTTCCTTTCTTTGTGAATGGGGTGTATGTAGTTGTACATGTAAATTTTCATAAATGTATTTAGGAATAATAACACTTACACACAAAGCTGTCTTTCAGCTTTTTCTCATAGGAAGATGCTTTCTCCTTATCACTTTGAACATAGAGAAAGGTACATTCTTTCCTCAGATTCACCTCATACTTTTTGATATATGAGACAAATGTCATTTGCATCAGAGAAAGTCTTCAGTGACACCTTTAATTAACCTCTCAGCTGTAAAGCATCCAGAAACTCAAGATTATTTGTATATCTATCTGTATTGAGGCACAAAAGAGGACGGGTAAGTCTGTCCTTTGGATTAATCCTGGGTGGTCTCTACCTGTCTCTAAGCCAGTGGTTCTCAACCTGTGCGTCGAGACCCACAGGAACTGCATTAAAGGGCCGCACCATTAGGAAGATTGAGAACCACTGTTCTAAGCCAACCAGGCCCTATACTTTGGGTGGGTAACCACATTCTGATTTTCTCATATATCTTTGTGGAAAGAATGTGAAAATGGAGGAGGATTCGTATGTATGAAGCCCTTTGTTGTACTTAGAAAAAGGAAAAAAAAAAAAAAAAATGACTGCTTGTCACACTGGCTCCCAGAAGCCATTGAAAGCACATCGGCACTTTTATGTTTCCAGTTATAAATAATACCTCTAATTAAATCTTCAATAAACTCTGAACCCTAACTCAGAGCTCTCAAAAAGAACTATGATTTGAATCCTCTCCTGTACTACCAAAGTACTACCTCTTTAATGCTTTCAAAATACCGTCACCATTCATTTCTTCAATGAATAATTGTTGACGCTCCTTCTTCCTCTCTGAAGAATGGCTTTTTTTTTTCCCACTTATGCATTATCATCTTATTGCTTTTTAATAACTGCCTCAGGGGCTTGTTCTAAATTCTTATGAGAAGACAAGCCTGCAGGGGGCGACACATAGGATTTCTGACACCCTAGCACATCACCAGCCACAGGAAGGAATCACAATTCCCAGGAGCAACTCTACCAACCTAGTTCAATGATTTTGTTTTAAAATCCATAATCAAGACTGATGAGGGATAGAAAGGAGCTATGGGGAAGTGGAAGATCAGTTTGGCCTCCTAGATAAGAAAGTTAAAAAGGCCCTAAAGCAAGCAGAGCTTTGGTCATGGTTCAGTCAACCAACTCTATAAAACACAGTTTCCAGTTTGTAACACCAAGTGGGGTAACGGTCACAGTCACAAAATGATGCACGCCACAAATGCCACCAACATCACACGACTCACAGTCACCACCAAACAGTTATCAGGAAAACAGCAGGTAGCAATCATGATTATTAAAACATAAAGGACAATGTATACATGTGGCAATGGGGAAAATCTGCGACCAATGAGAGGTAGACATGAAGACTTAAGGACCTGGGGGGACTAATGGAAACTTGACAGATAATTGCAGGAGGAAGGAAGAGAAGATACTAATGTTTGCACACTGCCTTTGTGTAGGGTCTTGTCTCACTAGCAAGGGGGACCGGTTTCCTCTCTCTGGGAAAGTCTATGCTTTATGCTTTAAATAAACTTTGCGTCTGTTCTGCTGCACTAGGGAGTCCCTGGTGCTTGATTTTCACTCCCCCTTTACTTTACTCTCACTCTAACTCAACTAAATTTGCTAGTTCTGCTGAGTCACCATGGGGCCAGGTCCACTGGACAGCTTGAGGGTCTTAGAAACCCCTGAGAAAGATCATTTCTAGATTTTATCATCAATAAAATACAATGTATTTACCTCATGTAAACACGTATATTGTATATGATATGGGGCAACCTTCTCCTCTCCTTTTATTTCCACATTGATTTTCAATCGAATGGCTCCGGATACAGCTGACTTATCTGTCCGTTTCTCTAGAAAAGCAAAAAGTAATTGCTTAGTCATCTTTGACAATACCATGCTTCTCATACCCATTCTCAAAAGCTTAAAAAAAAAGGCATAAGTGGCTAAAAGCCATTTTTCTAGGTCAGATGTTATTATTAAGCAACCACAATTATTTCCCTAAATGTAATTTGAAATATCTGGCTGTTGTGCTGTTGTGATGGTCAAACTCTCTGACAGATACTTCAAATAGAAAAACCTTCTCAGAAGACCCTGCTATTCTCATATAAATGTCTGTGTACTTGATCAGTTTACACAGGATCCTAAATATATTTCTGGCAATTAAAAGCAAGACAACTAAGTATAAAATTAATCATGGAAGTGTCTAAGAGCTACCACTGTTGTTTCTTCTCTTTCTTTGTGTACCTAGAAAGACGAGTCAAAGCTTTGGTTAGCAAATAAAAAAAAAATAATAATTTTCATTATCAGTGATTCATAAAGATCTATAGTCTAAAAATTGTGTTTGCGAGTGTTAGATTAACTGTTCATTTGAATTGAATTAATGTGTGGTCAATTTATTGAGTTATGTGTTCAAAATGAACTGCACAATAGCTTTGAGAGAGATAAAGGCATGTTTACAGAATCCCTGGGATGGGATTGTGTGTGTGTGTGTGTGTGTGTGTGTGTGTGTGTAGGGGAGGGCTTCACACCTATTTCACAAATGAAAAACAGCATTAAGGTACAGTGGCCCAGAGTCAGTGCTGGCCACTTTTATAATTGGCCCTCTTTCTAAACATACTGTTTAGCTATACAACATACAGCCAAATCATGAAGGCTACTTTCCTCTTGGGGAAAGCCTGCTGACTTCTACTGCTTACAATTTATTAGTCATTATGATGCAAAGTTTCTTTAGGAGTGCTAGGATCCAGAGAATTTGTCTCTTCTTGCTGCAAGATAGTTAATTCTCAACAAAAACTCAACAAATATTAAAGTTCTCTGCTGGGGCCAAGAGAAATGCAAGTCCTGGAATTTTTTTGTCACTCACCATTTTCCAGAGCTCTGAGGGGAGCTTTCTGGGTTCTTTGATTTTTAACTATCCTCAAGCCAGAGGAACTATGGGAAGCAGGCTTTGCTCGGACACCCGGGCTTTGGGCCAAGTCTTCCTGGATGTGGTAGAATGACTTCTAAGTGATGAGGAGGGAGGGAAGTGTACTACAAAGATGGAAAATGGGGTATTTGTGGATTGAACCTACTTCAGGATTTTACACAAAACTTTGAAAGCGAAAACCTCTTTCTCTCTTTCTCTCTAAGAGGTTAAACATCAGCAATGAGAGCACGAAGGTCCTGACGGAAGATGAGCTGGCAAAAGGCTTGAAGATGAGCTGGCAAAAGGCTTGCAATACTGTGTCACAGCATATTTTCACTTCAGACTGGAGGAGACGCTCAGCCTGAGAGCTGGATAGCTCGCACATTAAGGTTCCATGGCAAACTGAATATAACCACACATGTTTTGTGAAACCAAAAAAATCAAGAAACTTCTGTTCTGAATTATAGCTTTACTGTTTTAACCCATGGACATGCTAACTTGTCTAGGAGGGGAAATGGGAGAGAATCCACATACAGGTAAACATCTTCAATAATAAGAATTAATTTGTGAATGTTCCACAGAGTTAATGGTCTGAAGTTTACCCTCAGTTAACATCTCTGTTTTCAGATATAAAGTTTGTTAATAATTTAAACAGTATGTGGGAGGGTGCTCATTATAACTGAAGTAAAAATTCTACTCCAAGAATGCAGGAGTACCAATTGTCTTTAAGAAAGATTTCTTACAAAATATTTTGTGATAAGGAGTTCTTTGCCTAGCTTGAATTAATTGTGCCAAGATAAATTAAATGTATCTTTTTCTTTAAATTATTATCTAGAATTTAATTTTATGACATTCTCCCTTTACTTTGTCAACTATTATATTACTTGAGGTATGTAGGTTTTAAAAAAGCCAAAAGCATTTTTTAATTTGGTTAGAAATATCCAAATAGGTATCCTAAGTGATACCTATTTGTAATCCTGGGACTGTGGCACTTGTTCTCTGACATATGACCAGCCAGCCCTCAAATCTTAATTAAAACATATCAGAGGATATGATTAAGAAATCTTTAGGTCATGTCCTTTACAGAAACTGGGGTGACCCATACATTTTTACTATTATTAAATCACCATTGGAGATTCTACGTTTTTATGAAATAATAATAAAAGACAAACTAAAACTTGCCTTTATTTAATTTCTGATTCCATAATAAAATTTCACTTAAAAAAATCACATCAATTAGGTGGTGCCTGTGGCTCAAAGGAGTAGGGCACCAGCCCCATATATCAGAGGTGGTGGGTTCAAATCCAGCCCTGCCCCCCCCCCCAAAAAAAAAATCACACCAATTAAATATATTCTCAATATCTTCATCATCAGAGTCAGCCTGATTCCATACACTTAGTTGGCTTAAAATCTACTTTTATATCTTTATTTGAAAAAATCCAAAGTACACGTTTCCTTTATTGTCAAAATTTCATTAATGGTGCAGAAGAAAATAGGTCATAGAAACAAATACTTGTTTCCTATACATTTGATGAAGGTTTTTGAAGCAATATTTTATGGATTAAAAATTAAGGAGGAAATAATATTTTTCTCCTAAAAGATATTAAGTTGATTCTCAGAAATGATTTTTCTTTTGAGTTCAAATTGGCTGAAGTCTTTCAATAATACCGAATCTAAATTAATAACAGTCTTTAATTGCCCATGAAAATAATCATCTAAAGTCCAACAGAATGCTCTAGAAAGGCATTGGGTATTTTATTTTTATGGGAATACAATACATGGGAATACAATACTTGGAATGTTATTTAACTTAAGCAGACATAAAAATAATCACCTAGATTGTACCAGACATCCATTTCTCCACTCAATGTCCTCACTTCCACAATTGTTTGTCCCAGAAAATCATCTGACTCCTTTTTGAAATGCTGCTTGACTCTGGATTTAATGTCATCATCTTCATCCCACACTCTGACTTTGATTCGATCTGTGGAGTTATGACACTCACTAAAAATAAATGTGGATAAGTTAACAACCATTGATAACTGCTCTAAGTGGCATCTGATGTTTGTAACTTATTTTAAATCTATCTCATTCAGAAAGTCTTAGTACATTACACAATAATTGAGATTTCCCACCAACCCATAGGACCTTGTTTGTATACAATGAAGATATATTGAAGAAAAATTTGGTTAAATAATCTTAATAAGAAAGAAATCTAACCTGCTATCCCTATCCTATTTCCTTTATTAGAACTACATATAATCAAATATGGGTCAGAAGTATTTAAGTGGCATATGTTCACTGATGCCGTTCTTCTTATCTGCAACAGTTACCTTGACCAACATATCCATGCTCTGAAAATTCTTCACCATAAATATTCAAATAGGCATACAACTTATTGCAATGGATATTGAGAAAGTGGACTACGATGACAACCCAGTCATTAGTACCACAGCATTTGTGCACGTACTCGATAAACTAGAAATCCCAGTCAACACAGAAAGTATTGTTCAATCAAGTAAAATTAGAGCAATACCCTTCTGAGTTAATGAATAAACTGTACAATCTATTCTGTCCTTAATTTCTAGGGTTCCTTTACTCCCTTTTCTTGGGGCAAGCTACTGAGTATTGCCTGTACATATTGTGGTCTTTCCTGACAATATGACTTTTGTGTAAACCTTTCTCATGTTTCTCTGCCTGTTAACAAATCCTTCTTTAAGAATCAGCTAGTCGCCAACTCAATGTTTTCTTAAAGTTTAATGAACCAGTTAATCGTGATGAACTCCGAGCCTCCAATTGACTCAGTACGCTCATTCCCTCTAGCACTGGGTCTTTAGCCCAGGGTTTGTAGACGCATTCTGAACCTTCCTGAATTTTCATTAGAGAAAAAACAATCTCACCATTTTAATTTTTTAAATTATGAATATAGGCAATAAAATATCACAGTATTTCATTATCAATAAAACCACAGATATTTATATAGAACATTAAGAGTGTTATAAAACTTGAAATATTTTTTTTTTTTTTTTTGAGACAGAGTCTCCCTATGTTGCCCTTGGTAGAGTGCGTAGTATCACAGCTCAAAGCAACCTCAAACCCTTGGGCTGAAGTGATTTTCCTGCCTCAGCCTCCCAAGTAGCTGGAACTACAGGTGCCCACCACAATGCCTGGCTATTTTTCTGTCTCAGTTGTCATTGTTGCTTAGCAGGCCTGGGCTGGGTTCAAACCCTCCAGCCTAGGTGTATATGGCTGGCACCGTAACCATTATGCTATGGGCACCGAACCAAAACTTGAAATATTATTTATGTGTAGCTACAGTTACTGTACTAATACTATATTTTGTTATAATTTTTTTTTTTTTTGAGACATATGTTGCCCTTGGTAGAGTGCTGTAGCATCACAGCTCACAGCAACCTCAAACTCTTGGGCTCAAGTAATCCTCTTGCCTCATCTTCCTCAGTAGCTGGATCTACAGGCCCCCGCCAAAATACCTGGCTAGTTTTTGTATTTTTAGTAGAGATGGGTCTCGCTCTTGCTCAGGCTGGTCTCCAACCCTGAGCTCAGGTAATCCACCCACCTTGGCCTCCAAAAGTACTAGGATTATAGGCATGAGTCAGCACACCCAGCCAAGATAATTGATTTTCTTTTGAATTCTATGAATTTTTTTTTTTTTTAAATAAAAACCCCTTCCTAATTCTGAAAAGGCATCCATTGTCTTCGCTAGAGTGCCAAATAGGTTCACGGTGCAAAAATTATTTAAGAACTCCTAACAATACAACGTTTCTTCCATTAACTTATGGAGGCTAAATAATATAGCATGTATAGGAAAAAAATTGGAGTCTGACATGCCTCTGTGAAAACTGTAGAACTGCTATTTCCTTCTGTTGCAGGAGATTTCAAACACAGAGCATTTCAGTGACCACAGGGGCATTTTGGTTTGCACAAACATTGAGAGACACTATTGGCAGTCAGTGGGCAGGGTATGGAACAGTCTGGTTGATTTGAAACAGCCCATCAGGCATTAATGAAGATGTAAAAACCATTGGTAATTATCTCGGCTAAGGACTTAACATTTTTTACATAAAAAGACCACATCTTTTTATGTTTTATTAGAAACTAAAATTTCCTGGAAACTGAGTAACATGTCAATCGCTAATCAAAGATTTTTTTTGTTGTTGCTGCTATTCTTAACCTTACTAGGGGTTGTTTTCCCTCTTGAGAAATTACATCACCAATGTCAAAACTATTCAAAGTATTTGAATCCAAATGTATCAATCTGCATTTGAAATTGTCACATTCATGCTAATTCTAACAAGTGAAAATCTATGCCTAGTAAACAAGTGTTCTTAGGGTAGTTATAGCTGAACTTTTACATATCAAAATGCATATAAGCATAGTTTCATTTCTCTTTTATATTATAATTGGGGATTTATATTGATTTTCTGAATTATATTTATAGATTATAAATTTGCAAACTCATGGTAGAAAAAAGTGCTATGTACCTCCTTGCTGAGTATCACTACAATCACCATTGAAATACTCCCCTTGGCCATGTAATGCCCAATGAAGTATGCAGCATTTTTCTAGACCAGTTCATGAACTTAATTTGTCAGTCCTTCATAGGACAACAGTTCTAACGGTCATTCCAGAAAAAGTGTTTCAAAATTGCTTTGAAGGGTAGACTAGACGCTGGTGCTGGTGCTTGGCTTTCCAAGAGGGTACTTCAAAGGCCACCGCAGTGACATTCAGCAATGAGGTATGTAGCATTTTTCTAGGATGAGTTTGCAATCTTAATTGCCCTATCTTTTGTATATTATACTTATTATAAAGATAATACTACTGTTCTTTCAAAACTTGTACTTAATATAAAAAGTATGTGCTATTAATTGATGAAGCATAGAATAAACAATAATGTGCTTCCTGTAAACACACTTATGATTTTGCTTACTTGGCTTACGAAGTTTTAGTCTTTGCAATTCTCATTCATTCTATTTCTTCCATTTTTAATTAAATGAAACTTTAATTTTAGAACAATTTCATATTTACAGAAAAGTTACAACTCAGAGTTTCTACATGCCTTGATCGAGAATCCTGTATTAGTAACATCTTACATTCACAATATTTATCACAACTAACACTGGTTCTACTTGTGTTTTTGCATAAAGAATGGCCAGCTCCTACATGCCAAAGAGCTATTTTTTGAGGAATATTAAATACAAACAAAGTTTGTCATCACGTGTCAGGTTTAAACTGTCAGAAACATACATTTTTTTACCTCTACACAGAGTAAACAGAGCAATGGGGATACTGTTTCAAAACTGGAATTTATTCAAGGGATTTGTAATGGGTGTCAGCCAGAGACTTAGTTGAAGATCTCTGGTAGAGAACTACCACGTGTGAGTACACAAAATCTCTGAGCACTCTGCTTGCCCTTTGGCTACATCCTTCATCATCTTCTCAATACAGAAGCCAGACAGTCCCCATTCCTGCCTCCTTTGCAGTCATAGTCCACACATTTGCTCTAAAATCTGACTCAAGATTAAGCAAAGTGACGTAATAGCCACATTCTTGGAAATTACATCTTTGGCCACAGTGGCAGTGGATGCTTTAGTACTTTGACAGAGGGCTGTAATATTTAGTCCTGAGGGGCAAAAGTCTTGATCAGTGTTTTCTGTGAGGAAACCCTGCCATTGTCTGACAGAGGGCTTCTGTCACTGAGATTTTTTGACCTCTCCAACGATTCTTGAGCAACTTCATAGTCTATGAAATAATCTTCCTGTGCATAAACTAACCAAAGTGAACTACGCTGTTTTGCAATGAAGAATGCTGACTGATGTAATAATTTTTAAAGCCTGAAGGGACCTGCAAGTAACAGAACCTACAAATATGCAGCATTGACTCCATAAAGGAGTTGGTAAGACATAAAAATGATGATTCAACCACCTAGGGAGGGAAAGCCAGTGGATTTTGATATGCAAAAGCAAAACAGCTGGTCAAACTGTTGCCTGCTATGCTTAGAAACCCTGACCACATGCCAATGGAGGCATTTTTATTAGTGAGAAGAGTGGGAATAAAATTCAGAATGTTGACATGTGCTTATTAAATCTTGTCACTGTCAAAAATATGCTACAGATTAATATGCTCAAACTAGATCTAAGCATTCTGTAAGGGGAGATGCAAGGAAGCTCATCTGTGCCAAAACAGGCTCCCTGGCTAGTGTTTTGTAATATAAACTGACTGAAAAAAATCCTAATTTGGAACCCTGCAGGGTTGAGAAAAGCTAGTGCCCATGTAATCAGAGGCTTTTAAGTATAACTCCAAAAAAGAACTAAAACTGTTACCCTGGGGCTTTTCCAGCACCATCTTTTAAGAGGTCATTGAGTGACAATAAGGGAAACTTGTGGCAAACATCTGATTAAAGGTATTTCATTTTCACCCCGGCAAATTATTTTGTGGAGTCTGAGGCTACTGCCATTAGCTTAAGAGACAGGAATTTATCAGAATGAAAGAGCCAAGAGCTAAGAGTTAAAAATTTCCAGGCTTATGAGCACAGAACTGTCTTAAAGCCTATCTTCTGGAAGCCTGGTTAATTCTCCAGGAAACAATATAGTCAATGTCCCTTTTGGTTTGGCTGACTACAACTGTACTTACAGTAATCCCTAGGTGCATGAACTCACAGCAAGAGAAGGTAGAGTATCCCCAAATACTCTACACCAGGTAGAGTATCCCCACTTAGGAAGACTGCCTGCCTGGATTTTTAGGACCATTATAGATAATGGGTTGTCTTTTAAATTATTTTTATAGCCCTTTTAAATTTATTTTCACTTGTTATAGAACCCACTTTTGAGTGCAGGCACTGAGAAAATGGGCAAAGAATGACTACCTGGATGTATACCCAGGGAATTGGAGAAATTACACAAAATAAATTCACTCAGAAAATAGCATGGCATACCACCAAATTGGCTAACCCAGATCTGCTTCTGCCGGTTGATCAGGAAGTCCTGTGTATGCCTGATCAGCAGGACTCCTATTTTCTATGTATCAAGAACAGGTATCTCTCATTTTCCCTCTTATTACCTGAGGAATTTAAAATTGCTGTTATCCGATCTCTTGTCTCCACAACTATATACTGGGAATGTTGGGGGAAGATTTAATTCATGTCCCAGGATCCACAAAGAACCAAACCTGCAGCTGATGGAGTGACAACCCAAAGATCCTGTACTTCAAACTAAAGGCTACCAACATAATTTTGAGATTGCCTGCCTCAAAAGAAAGAGGATGAATTCATTTCATTTTAAGTAAATACAGGGGTAGAAAAGTTGTTTATACATGTTGAGAAGTCAAAGAGGTGGATGGTTGGAAATATTGCAAATCTGATATTACAATAATCTTTCAAACCACTTCCCGCTTCCCTTTCCTAGTTTTACACAATTCCCCAAACTTCCCTGAAGTAGAAATGGACGTTTAAAGAATTCTGCCAATGAGATATAAGCAGTAGTCTTCTGGCGCTGTCTCTTCTATTTTCTGCTTTCACTACCTTGGAACATGGACTTAAAATAGGCTTTACTAAAGATGCAAAAATAGGCAGGCAGAATAAGCTTTGTTCATTGATGGAATATTGAGTCGCCATAGTAGCTCCCAAATGGCTATAGCTAAAATTCTTGTTGAATGATATAAATGAATATCTTTCTTGATTAAAACATAACCATGGCTTAATGTGAAATTGAATGCTATGCTAATTGAATTGAGTGGGAAAGAATTAAAAAAGCTAGTAAGTTGATTTTGTTTGATTATATTTGAAATGACTTCAAATAAATTGAATTTATAAATGGTTATTTTTTCTTCTACTCACGGTGTTCTGTGGAATTCCTTAACTATTTAAAATGTGTTTCACAAATCATGACTTTTATAAAAATACAAGTGTTTGCATTTAAAATGGGAAATGATAGGCGTTTGTAGTAAAAATCTGACAACAAGATAAATATATTTAGATACAAGAGAAAAAAATCTTTCATGCATAATAAAGAATGAACAGTCTCATTAAATCTTATACTCTACCAGACAATATCCAACCTGATTAAATTACTAACCAAGATTCCTGGTTTAATTGAACAGTTTCTAAATTTGCCTTTTCTTATTAAGGGAAAATAAAATCTTTTACTGCATAAACTCATGATAAATAAAATAAGTACTACTAGAGCCAAGTGACTTGCTTTATAGTTTTCTTTCAATTAAAAATAATTTCTTCCTGAAAGAGTAATTCATATTTCTAATTTTAAACTTTTCATTGTTAATGAGAGAGCTGGTTTTGTTTCCATGGAAACAAACTATTTTATTATATCCCAAATTTAAAGACAATATTTTTTCTCTGTGGACTCATGATTATTTCTTGTGCATATATATGTGAGTTGTTTTGGTTTTATTTTTGTTTTTAATTCACATATCTCTGTAAATCCAATCAATGACTACTACCTTTAAAATTATTTATTCCAACTTTGCAAATGGTCTCACTATAGATATCTTAAATTTAGAGATTCCTAAAGATGGCCCCAATACATATCTCCTATAATTGAAGTAAAAATAATTTTTCCACCTTATTTAAATTATCAGTGTTTAAGCTATCATGAGATGGATTGCTATACCTAGAAAGATGCTCATGGACTTCATAAAGACCATACAGCCTGATTGCCTGATTTCTATTAGAAAAAATATTCCTGATCAAGTAATCATCTAAATGAATAGCATTACTAAGCTAGTATACAGCCAAGAGTTTCAAACTGAAACATGAATTTATAATCATGAATTATAAATGAAGCAACTAAAATATTTCTTACATTGCAACGATATCAGACAAAACATTCAATAGTGATGTCACCAGTAAAAATCACCTCATTTGAGAACATTTAAAATTTTTAGCTATATGTACATTTTTATGATATCAACCAAGATTCTACAGTATCTTAAATATAGTACCAGATTTTTAAAAAGACAGCTTCATAAAAGAAGTATAAAATATACACGAATAAACACATATAAAAATACATGTCCATTGAAATAAGCTATAAGAATATATATTAACATATAAGTACAAGTCTGATGATTTTCATTTTATTCATTATAATTTTATAATAAAAAATTATATTGTGAAATATCTTCTAGTAATTGTAAGTGATTTCATTGCAACTCAGGCTGGAAGGAAGGTCATTGATTGAGAAAATCATCAGCCGGAACTTTCTGCAAGAGCCATCCTGAGGCAAAGAAGCAGCTGCCTCTTAAACAGTAATTAAATTCTCTAGTTATAGCTTAATTCCTTAACCTCTGACCCAGAAAATGGAAATACTATAAAACACTCAACTTTCACATTTCCTCTTAGTGATTTAGTATGAATTATGTACCCCACTTTCTTCTCAGTACTGGTGTCTTGTTATTGAATCAAGATCCTAATCCTGCTATCTTTAATTCTATTATGGCAAATGGACAACCTCTAAGTTCAAAACCCAGTAACAATGCAGAGATACTTTTTAGATGGGAAGAATTTAATTATGGGAATTACAATTTAAAGAAAAGAACAGCACTCCCCAACACTTCATTTTTGCTTAAGTGCTCTTAAGGTTTTTCTTGGTAGCAGTAAAGCATCATAAATCAATTTTTTGTCAAAACCATAGAAGACAATAAATGCCTGTAACAGAACAAGAAAGGAATTACATTATTAGCTTGATCTCTGACAAAGAAAAGGGAGAGAAGTAGAGTTCACCCCCTGGCATTTAAGGATTGAGTGAAGGCAGTGCTTGTGCTTTAACAGATCGTAGAACCAAAGTATGACCCTGTAAAGGGCATGAATGCCCCTGCATCACCTGCTAGCTCCCACAATTAGATTAAGAATACTCCGAAGTCTTTGTATCTAATGCTTTCTCCACAGATAATCATGCTGTAGAATGAGCTTGTTTTAACAGCTAGTTTGAGAATTATTGTAGTAGCATTAAATAGTGTTAAAATATCAAGAATAAGACTAATATTTGATATTAAAAATTTACATAGTCATTAAAATCTTATAACACCTTTATAATGTAAAATAATATAAAATTAGATAAAATTGATAATATTCAAACAAAGGTAAAACATCTGTTTAAAAATGCCTCGGTGTTCATTTGCCATGAAAATAGACCATTGAAGGGAAAGATGACCAGATGGTTCTCTGGAGAATACGGGAGAAATCAGTGAGTGTGAGTGAGTGTGAGTGTGTGTGTGTGTGTGTGTGTGTGAAGGTATTTTCTACTCATCATTTCTTCCGTTCACCAAATGTTTTCTGGCTCAGGCCATGTTTTTGTGTTTTTCTTAGAAAGGACATCTTTTTCCTGCTTCCCTATTTTTCTACCTTGTGAATGCTCAGCTGTCTTTTAAGACCCAGATAAAAATGTCAGCTCTGTATGAAAGTTCCCTGGGAGTTTTTGTGCGCGTGTGTGTTTTGTTTTGGTACCTGAGCTTTAGTACTTGTTGCAAGTAGGTATTCAAAATTGTCTTTTGAAAAAAGTAAGAGAATATCACAGGTGGTAATAATCATACTCCTCTTTTTTGTTCCTCATTAGATATTCTAAATACTCATGTTCAAATCAGTGGCATGGTTACCATAGTTAAAATTGGACCATTTGTATGAAGTGGGAAACGAGGTCCACTTTGGATGTATGTTTTACATTCATTTGACATTTGGTTAAAGGCATTACCTTCTCAAATTTTATTTTTATGTCAATAGTGGTATGTGTTCTTTTCTGAAGCTTACTTGTCCATAGAATGAAGAGCTCTACATCAACGATCTCTAATACGAAGGAAAAGAGAATATAACTATAAAGGGCCTGGAAGAGTGTATGTTGCTGATGTTTTTGTGGTTGTCCCATTCTAGCTCTAAAACTCCAAGATCTGTAATTAATAATATAAGTTACACCTTTTTGCACTTTGCTTCTAAGATCAATGTGTATAGACACGATGGAATAACAGGACCAGTTTGGAAAAACCTCTGTCTGGTTTAAATCCAATTCCACACTAGCAATATGGCCTTGGGTAAGTTACTCAAATGCACTGAGCTTCCATGGCCCATCTGTAAAATCAGAATATCAATAATTACCTTTGTAAGAGGATTAAACGTAATACATATATGTAAAATGCTTAGAACTGTGCTAGGCACTTATAGATTTTTAACTACATCTAATTTTAGCTAATTATATAATTCAAATGCATACATATATTTTATCTTTAACAGCAAAGCACAAGTTAACATAGATACATAAAATCGAGAAAATTTAAATTAGGCTAATTATTAAAATACAGGAAACTGAGTAGTTCATGTTTACTGATACAATAAAATCTTGTTCAATTGTTAAAAATACTGTTTTAAGAATCTATCTTACAATGTGGAAATATATATACCATAAAACTCGGCTTATACTCAAGTATATACGGTACTATAGATTATTGAGAGATAAAATGTCTTACAATGTAGGAATTATAGTAATCGTTCCAGTTTTTAAATTTTGTGTGTCTTTATACATATCTATATTTATGTTTGTATTTATGTGTGTTTATGGGGGTGTGTACAGATACATATTTGAATGTGTGTATATATATTTACATGTGAATATATATACACACATACACATCCCTATATTGAAGATATATATAATTATACATATATTTAAACTGGATTGGAGATATATATGTTATATGTTTCTATATGTGTATATCTGTATACATATATGTGATAACATATTACACACATATTGCATCACAGAAAAGCAATTCAGAATTTTTAAGAATGAGGACTCAAGCAGCATTATTCATAATATCTAAAAAGTCAAATCAATCTGTCCACAGGCTAGAGAATGGATTAAAAAAAATGTGGTGTGCCCATACAACTTAATACTTTTCATTAATATAAAGAAACACCTAACCAGACTACTGAGACATACCACAAATGGATGAGACTCAAAAACATCATGCTAAATGATAAATCCAGATGCACACTTAAAATGAGTGAGCTATATCATGCGTAAATTATGCCAAAGAAATGATAAAAAATAAACTCTTAACTATCAAATAATAAAAAATAAAAATAAGAGCCCAATTTGGTTCTGCCATTGATTGACCATGATGTTAGTGAACACTTCTATGCCTTAGTTTTTCATCTATTTGAGGGTGATAATAATGATATTTACTTACAATGCTGTTGTAAGAAGTAAACAGATTAATGTATTTGCCTGTGTGCACGTGCGTGTATGTATCATTGAGAACAGCAGTCAGGAGAGTAAAGACCCAGAGACGTGAATGCGACTCTGCTGTGTGAAGGCATGCATTCCTTTCCACCTCCTGTCTGCCTAATGAGAGTGTGTGGCTTCAGACTTTCTCCTACTGTTGCATTCTTTGAATTACCTGGGAACTGGGAAGGCAGTTCCGGAATAGAAGATCAGGAAAATGACTAACATATGTGCCCAAACCCAATAGAAAATGCCATGGAAAGATGTATAAATCTCTCCACCTCGCTTTAGGTATACACGTGTCCTTGACGCTCTCTCTTTTAGACCTTTTGGCATATCTTAATCCTTCTCAGAAAAATCTTAGCATTTGCATCTTGATAGATAAATCTTAAAAACTGAAAGTGTTTTTCTAGAATGTATCATTCACCTTCTTTATTTTAGAAAAGGAAACACGTAAAGAATAACAAACACTTTTGCACCAGGTAACGAAGAGTGAATTAGAAAGAAAATTATTGATGTAAAAATGCTTCAGAAAAATAATAGCATTCTATAAATACGAACTATCTTATTATAATTATTTCTATGCTTATGTAGTCATTCTGCAAAAGTATTAGCAGACTTTAAAGACTTTGAAAAAATATGTTGACTATTTTTCAGAAAGATGGTACCCTCCTTTATAAATGTCCATCTGCAATGAGAACAATTCCTAGAGCAGTATCTATATCCAGCACATCAATTGATTCATTAAATGTTACTTTTCACATTTTAAATAGAAATTTATTGCTTAGTATTATTTACCTTTAAATGGTTTGACACATTGTTTTCAAAGTAAATAAATGTATCTACCTTTAACCATCACAAATACAAGATAATACTATACAACCACAGGACACTTTGACTTCCATCCAGTGCACTTTCTAACATACTATTCTTTTCAATGATCATATAGTATTTCACCATATTACTGCATTACTTCATTTAATTCATCCTTTATATATAGATGGGAGTTCAGGGGGTTTTCCTTTGTTGGTTTACTGTTATGCAAACAATGCTACACAGATCATGTTATATGTGTATCTTTCTGAATCTGTGAAAATATTTTAGCCGTACTGTTAAAAGTGGATTTGTTAGGTTTAAAGTGCACACCTGTATACACACATACTAAAACGTCTTCTGGAAACGCGTTTGTGCTTATACTTATATCTGCTTCCCGATACTCTCATGAACACTGTTAGGCCGTGCCCTGCATCACAGCACAGCCAGGGTTACACAGAACCGGCCACGCCCGCAGGCAGGAGGCATCAGGAAAGGCACCTTCCTTTTTAGAGTCAGCTCTGGAGGTAGGAGCTGCAGCGAGCCGCAGGTGGAGCTCCAGCAGCTGCCGGGCAGCGCTGCACTCAGCCCTCGGCCCTCCTGGGGCCCAGAAACCGAGAGAGACACAGTCACACAGCCTTGGCCCCCAGCTTCCCTCTTGCCACTTGGGGAGGAATTACCACCTCAGCCCCCAGCTTCTCGCTTTCTGCTTAGCGGGAAAGATAGGCTCTTTTGGCTCCCAGCTTCTCTCCCTGACAAGTAGTGTGGGAGAGGCTGGGCCTGGGAGGACAGGAACCGACTGCCCCCGGCCTGCTCTACTTGATAGGATGGAAGACTGAAGACGTGGCTGAGGCGGGGGAGGAACCAGGTACACAGTAGGGGATGATTCCCGGATTCCACAGAAGGAACTGACAGGGAGGAGACCCTAGTGACTTGACACTGACCTTGACCCACTGGGCCTATTAGTATATAATTAAACCTGCAAATTTGTCTTTCCAGAAGAGTGTTAAAAGTTGGTTATGTAACCCCAACCTGTCAGTTACCCCAAAGGCAGGAGGCAATAGCCAGTCCTCTTGGGGGGCAAGGTGGGACAAACTGGGTAGCTTAGTTAGCCTATAAAAGATGGTGTATTCAGACTTTGGAGTCTGAAGAGGACAGGCTAGAGGTGCCTCCTTTGTAGCTGCTGGTGGTGCGATTGGGGGGAAAGGTCTCCACCCACCTGAGGCACAGGCCCCTGCTTAGACAGACTTCAGAGTCTCATCATGCATGGAGAGGGATCCATCTTGCTCTTGGAGATGTATTTCCCTGCAGCTTGTGTGCTTTTGTTCTACCATAAATATACGTTGATGCGATGGCTTTGCATCTGTGATCACTCGGTCATCGGCCAGGCACCAGTGCTCATCATAGAAAAGGGACCAAGAACCAGGGAACGTCCTCCCCCAGAGGGTCCCCAAAACACTAAGTACTATTACTTCTTGATTTTTGCTAATCAGGTAATTGAGAAACAACCTTTCCACATTACGTTGACTTCTAGTAAGCATGTCTATCATATATCAAATGAAATACATTCAAAAATGTTTATGCAATTCTTTCCTCTTTCTTAGAACAGTCTACCTGAAAAGAAAAGTCCTAATGAGAACCACACTCCTCCCAATCTAAGAGACCTCTAAAGAGCTAATCAATATTTCTTGCCAGGGAAAAATGGTCAAACTAAATAAATAGTCAGAATTTATTTGTGGCAAGAAAACGGGATTCGTCGGCATTCATTTCCATTGCTGCTTAACTCTTACTTGCTTTGTCTTAGAGGCTTACCCCCCACCAACAGTCTTTGCTGGGAAAGCAGAGCTACCAATTATGTAGGTAGCAATTATGGAAATGTCGGTAACAAGTTGTCCTGATCAGACTTTATCTGAGCACCAAACTTGAATCAGGAGAGGCAATCTTAAAGGTAAACACTATTACTAACATCCCTCTCATCCCAAATAGCAGCAACCCAACAGCACAGCACAGGCTCACAAAAAAGCAACTTTTGTAGTCATCACTGAGGAACTGTTAAAGAAAAGAAACGTTAGGAAATTGTACTTGCCAATTACATTTTCCACTTAAATCTAAGCTTCAACCAATTATTGGGAACGATGCAACCGTGCTTAAGAATCATGAATAGTAATGTTGCTTATGCTTTGGTCCTCTCTGGACTCCTTTGCTAGATGTTATATAAAATTCAAGTTACTTCACATATACTACAAAACGCTTGACAACACCTCTGATATTTTGGCACTGGTGCCCATCTGCAATAGTTACCCTTTGCCATTAAAATGCAAACTCAGGTGCCATAAAAACTAAAGTAGATGTACCTATATACTCGAGTATATACGGTATATATAATTACGAACAGCTGAATGAAACATTTACCAAACACCTCTTCCAATGTATTCAAAACTTCCAAAAGTTTTTGGAATAAAAATAAGATAATTCAATTTGATTGAACAGAAACATAGCTTAAGGGTTTCATTTAGAAGTATACTGCTTAACTTCCAAATATTTGAAGATATTCTGATTATCCATTATTATTTATTTCAAGCTCAAGTCAGTTTTGGCTCAAAAGTAGAGATCATCATTTCCATCCTTTGAAACTTGTTGAGATTTGCTTTAAGGCTCAATACATGATTAGTTATACTGTAAACACCATACGCACTTAGAGACCAGGTATCCTATAGTCATTAGGCTTAAGTGTTCTATATGTTATCAACTAGGCCATGTTTTATTTTCATGCTTAGTTTTTTGCCTTCTTGTTCTATCAGGTGCCGAGAAAGGTATATTAAAATCTCCAACTCTGTTTCTGGATTTGTATCAACACCTCAAAATATATGAAGCAATTAAGGTTTGTTTTTCTTTTTTAGTATAAAAAAAAATACCATGCTATACAGGTACAATACCAATACAATACAGGTTGAGATAACGGTTCTCAACCTATGGGTCGTGACCCCTTTGTAACAATGAAAATACATCCTGTATATCAGTTATTTACATTATGATTCATAACAGTAGCAAAATTATACTTATAAAGTAGCAGCAAAAATAATTTTATGGTTGGGGGTCACCACAACATGAGGAACTGTATTAAAGGGTCGCGACATTAGGAGGCATTAGGAAGGTTGAGAACCACTGCTCTAGATGATAAAAAGGTAAGGCTGATGATTCAGGTAGAAATCATTTTTATGAAAGCAATTATTACTTTAGGTTAAACGGTATGAAATTGTTATTTTTGTACGTCAAGAGTCAAAGACCAACAATTTCATATGGTTTGACCATGTAATAACCAGTTCTATATGATTGAGTCTTTCCTGGATCCTCATTGACAATCCAGTTTGTACTTGGTGAATACAAAAAATTCTATTAGATTTAAAAAACAAGTACGTTCACAAAATCTAGTCTAATTCTTAAGAAGACACTGAAGAGATTAGAGGGGGAAGCAGGTAAAGAACATCAAAGAGCTTAGTAACAATGTTGAGGAAGCCCTAGAGGTCCTCAAGGTTTACTGAGTTTGATTCATTTGACAATGGCATTGATCCTATCATATATCAAATGAAATACATTCAAAAATATGTACTGAACACTGCGGTGAGGCGCTTTTCCTGAACTCATCCACCCCTCAGGGGACTTCCCCGTTCCTCTCCCAGCAGACAGAGGATTCATTTTTTGTCTACTCAAAGAAATATGAGAATATTATTCTGACATTTGACCATAAAGTAGGGGATGATGAAAACCTTTTGCTATTAAGGAGGTCCTAGGGTTCTAGAAATGTAAGATCCCTGCTTGTAAGTGTAGTTGATAAGGTAAAAGATATGATTTAATACAAATATGAGAAGATAGTGGGCTGTCAATATTAAAAAAAAAAAAAAAAAAAAAAAAGCACAGCAAAAAGCTAGGTTAAACAGTCTGAGATCTGAAGTGAGGAACAGACAAGTCCCCTAACTTACTGTCTTTGGACTGTCTTTGGACAGGTTGACAGACAACACTGACATAAGCATTGTAGGATTACGCTGATCTCTCTTCCATAAATAAAAAGTCTTCTAAGGGGACTGGTTCTCTCTTGTGCACTGGCTAGTACTTGTACTTAAAGAACTCTTTCTTTAGAGTTTCCCCTAACATCTAAGATCTCCTGGACAGCGCCAGTTCATAAATGTATCACCAACTTAATTTTCCCCAAATGTATCAGTTTCCCCACATTACAAAATTGTTTGGGTTCAAAGCACTAAGTTTCATTTTGATCCTTATGTCATAAAACACACATGCAATTGAAAAAGGAAGCTGGGTTAGTTGTTTTGATTCCCCCTTAGAACAAAGTAAGGTATAAATAGTAGTTTAAATTAAATACTTAATAAAGCATGCCTTAAACTATTTTAAATATGGTCCTTGTATGAGCAATATTAAAAATTTTAAGCTAATGTCTCCTTTTTTTGATGAATTTTTCCCAGAACATATACTTGTCTGCCCGCAGTAGAGTTTCATAAAGCAATATACCTATGACATTAAAAAAAAAAAAAAGTCTTGGGAATCATCCTGAGATTAAAAGACTTGCCAGATGTTTCCCCAGCATTAGTAGTAGTTTTCCATCCTATACTTTCTTAACCTTACCCTTAGTTATACAAGGACAGAGTGAAAAACGATAATATGTATCGAACCACCGTAAAAGATCAAGAGGTTCCTTCCTACTAATTTCCGTACTTTATGTCAAAATAAATTCTGTCCCTTTTAGTGTCCCACCTTCAAAGTTTAGTGATAGAGGCCTGACTAAAATAAAATAATAAACATACTGTGAAGACAAAAGGCACGGATAAGATATCAGGAAAACCTTTTGTTAGGTCTTAATGAAAATGTCAATGTCTGAGTTCACCAAAATAATGTTCATGTAGGTGCACAGAGAAGGAAGAAATGCCTTTGGGATCATTTGGAAGAAAATGTCATTGAAAATGGTTAGAAGGGAGAAAACAGGGTGAATCAATAATACAAAGAATGAAAAAAATTAAAAGTTTTGAGAGAACATTTTCATCGGTAAGAAATTTACTTCAGAGATCATTTAAACAATCATTAAGTAGATTTTTAGGCTTAGTTTTAACCAACATTATTTTAGAAGATCCCCATCCTCAAGGAGCCCAAAATTTTAGTGAGAAAATAACAGTAACATATATAAAAGACACAAAAATGGTTAGGGATTGTGCAAAAAATGGTCTGAAGTGTTGATAGACAAATGGGAAGAATGATAAATTCAAGCAGATGTTACTAAAATGGCACATTCTTTTAATTTCAATTAATAATTTTTACATAGACATCAAGGCGTAAGGTATGAAACGGTACATTATGATGCACTGATCGGCCCCCTCCAGGAACTTCTAGTCAGGAAAATTACTTAGAATAACAAAGCAGAGGCTGAGATTCTGGCTCCACCACCTATAATTTCATAAAAGTCACTAACAATATAACCTAATCACTTGTGCCCTCAAATTAATCTGAATTAAAAAAAAAAAAAAGAAAGAAACAAAAGTCTAAGAGTCATTTTTCTCAGCTATAAGTGTGAGGACACAAACGCCTATGACATTATCTTTCTTCCAGTAATTCATATATGTAGAAAAACCCTGTAAACTATGAACTGTCAGAGCACACAGAATGGTGGTGGGGGGGTCATCAACTGTCATCATCATCATCCTGGCAGCAGCAATTTTACATCATCTTGAGTTTGTATAGTATGAGTAATTACTGGAATACTGACTCTGCTAACATGGTAAATGGAAATAATTTTTGTCAGAGTTTTTCTCTTTAGCAATTTATTATAATATAATTGACAAAATTGTTACATAATCCCTAATAATTTTTATGCCTTTTAAATATGTTTTTTTAAACAAAAATGATTCTTTAAAAAACAAAATGATTTTTTTTTTAAGTATATCCAAAAAACAAAAAAAAATTTTTTTTAAGTATGTTAGTGTTCTTTTCTCACCTAAATATTGAGCTCCTTGAGGATGGAGCTCAAAACAATTAAAGTAACATATCTGAAATGTACAGTTTGTTAGGTCCTGGCACATGTACTCACCCATGGAACCATCACCACGATCAATACAACAAACACACCTATCTCCTCCAAAAGTTTCTCGGGGCTTCTTTGAAATCAGTTTCTCTCATATTTTCTCTTCATTCCTCCCCAGATAACCAGTGACACATGATTTCTTATTATTTTGCATTTTTCATTTACTATAATTTTACATAAATGGAATTATTTTGTAAGTTCTCTCTCTGTCTAAATTCTGTCCTTCAGAATAATTTTGAAATTTACCCGTGATGTTGTGGCATATCAGTAGCCCATTACTTTACGCTATCAAGTAACATTCCAGGCTCTGGATATTACAACTTTTATATCTATTCACCTGTGGATTCACCTATTGATTCACCTGATGAGTTGTTTTTAGCTTTTAGCCATTACAAAAGAACAGCAATGAATGTGTGCGAGTCTTTGTATGCATACATGCTTTCTTTTCAAGAAACTAAGAAACTGCTTTCCCAACTGGTTGTACCATATCACATTCCCTAAAAAAAAAAAATAAGAGTTCTAGTTCCTCCACATCCTTGATAAAACTTAGCAACAAAAGAATAAAGGTCTAAAGGAGACAATTGGAAGTGTAATGTTGTAAGTTTCTTACACTATACGTAATAAAATAGTCTGATGAGTCTACTGTGAAAGTTTAGAGAGATATACTATGAACTCAGCTGAAAGCCAGCATGAAAACAAATAATGAGATATAAATAACCCAACAAAATAGATCAGATACAATTACAAAAAATATTCAAGAGGTCAAAAAGAGGGCACAAAAAAGGAATAAAAGACACAGAACATATATTCCACTAGGTGTGCAAGGGTTTTCGTTTGGTTTCATTATGCATTTCCCTAATAATTAATAACACTGAGCATATTTTTATGTGTTGTTAAACATTCCTTGTACACGTGAAGTGAAAATAATGAGTAGTTTGTTGTTATTGAATGAAGCATTCTATGGAGCAGACTTACAAAGTGTATACCTATTTTTGTCTTTATGACATTTTTTATAGGCATGATATGGTTGGGTTTTGCTTTTTTATTCCATCTGCAAGTCTCTGCCTCCTAATTGAGGCTTTTAGATGTTTTATATTTGATATCATCATTAGTATATTTATCTACATACTAATATAAAGGCCATGTTTTGTGCTCTCTTTTTGACCAATTAAATATTTTTTATAAATTGCATTTTTATTGTAGAGTGCATGTTTTACATATGTATACAGATGTTTTATATTTGAGGGGATCATTAATATATTTAGTTTTAGTCTATCATCTTGCTATTTGTTTTCTATTTTCCCCATCTATTTTTATACCCTTTACTGGATTTGAGTATTTTTACATTGAATATTATCTATTTTGTTGGCTTTTTAATCATAAATTTTGTTTTATCAGTAGTTGCTTTATCATTTTGGAATATATCTTTGAATTGTCATAGTCAATCTACAAATAATATTACTTCTTGAATGACTTAAGAACCTTCCAATACGTATAATACTATGTACTTCCAGTTCTGTCCTCCAAACCTTTCTGTAATCATTGCCATACATTTTAATAATTATATATGACATAAACCCAAGACTAAATTTTTATTTAAATAATCAGTAACTTTTAGAATAAATACCAATAACAATATCATGGTCTATTGCCCGTGCCAATGCAGTTATTACTTCGAGTGATCTTCATTTATTTCCATGTCTTTACATAGAGCCATGTTTTCCTATAGTCTCACTTTTCTTATGTTTAAAGAACTTCTTTGAACTCTTCCTTTTTTAGTGCAGAAATCCTTTCACCTTTTTCTTTAATGTCTAAAAGACCTTTATTTTGAGAATTATTCTGTTGCCTCTGTTTGTGAAGGATATTTTCTCTAGGTACAGAACTATAGTTTGACAATATTTCTTACAATAATTTAAAGCTGTTCCTCTATTGCATTACTGTTTAGATCATTTCTCACAGCAAGTCTGCTGTCATCATCATTGTTTTCTCTTTGTATGTAAAGTCTATTTTTCTCTGGCTACATTCAAGATTTACTCTTCAGCAGTTCTAAGCAATTTTCTCTTCATGGGTTTTAATCATTATGGGCCTTGTGTAATTTTTTTCCCATGTTTATTGTGCTTGGTGTTCAGTAAGCTTCTTGAATGCGTAGGTTTCCAATTTTGATCATATTTGAAAACCAGGGACCTTTGTTTTCTCATATAATGTTTCTGTACTCTTCTCTCCTTTAGGGTCTTAATCAGATGTTTATTAGGCGGCTTAAAGTGGTGTCACTGTTGCTACATTTACGATTTTTTTCTCCGGTTTCACTTAATATTATTGTTTTCTTTTTCTATTTTTAGTAGAGATGGAGTCTCGCTCTTGCTCAGGCTGGTCTTGAACTCCTACAATCAAGTCATCTGCTGCTCGACCTCCAGAGTGCTGGATTACAGGTGTGAACCACCATGCCTAGCCTCATTTCATATTTTCCTATTACTATACTTTTAAATTCAATAATCTTTTCTCCTGTAATGTCTGATCTTCTGTCGTTCCTATGCAGAATGCTCTTCATTTTATAGATTGTAGTTTTCATGTCTAGAAGTTTGTTTTCATCTTTTGTAGAGCTTCCATGTCTTCACTTCCCTTTTTTCATGTGGAGATTTTTGTTCTAACTTTTCCAGGGCTCCCTTTGAATGACTGGCTCTAGTGAAAGAATGAAATAGTGTGGAGAGAACATTTACTGTGGTAATAAAAGGCAGGGATATGAGTCCTGTTTCTTTCATTTTAATTGTTGGGATGGACTCATTAGCAAAAATTTGTTGCTTTCTCTAACCTTTAGCTTTTTCATTTGCAATATATTAATAACAGCAAGAACAACAATCATAGTGGCCATTCTTTGTAAGTTCATTGTGAAGTGTCATGTACGTGACAGGAGTTGAGATGTGTCTGGTAAATGGCTACACAAACGTCAGGGCCTATGATTATGATGATATTTGCAGTAACTTGGGGTTTAGATTTTCCTTCCCAGCCATTATTTCTTCAACAAATTATTTAACTATCTAGAACCTCTTTTTCTCAGCCTTCAAATATTACTTTGCTTTTAGACACCCTTTATTTAGAGACAAATAGCTATTCTATTGTCAAGTCCAGCCTTGATGGCAACACCAAGCAGAAACGTCCACTTCTTGCTCAGCTTCCTGGGGTCGCTATCCAGAGCTGGTATTAGCACCATCTCTACGCCAATTGTAATGAAATTTCTGGGGGGAAAATAATTTGTCTTTTAATTTACCTCAGTATTTGTGGCTTTAGGAGAACCTTATACATAAACATACCTTTAATGAATTATTCCTCTAAAGAGTTTTGGAGCTGGTACTGGAAAAACACATCCAGAAAGCTGGATTTTATCTTGTATGAGTCTGAATCAGTAGAGCTCTGCAGACTAACGGTTTGGCCAGGAATTGTACTAGCCTACTGAACTTTTTTTTTTCCTTTTTAAACAGTTGGTTCACACCTTAGGTAGATCAAGCAATATAGAAATGAACAAAATAGAAGATGACTGCCTTTATAGTTTGGGGGTTTTGAAAATATTTGTGGGTCAGGTTGATTGTAGAGCTCTTGTTAGATCTATTACACTTAGGGGAAATTGCTTCAATCCACAACTGGGTGGCCAGCACACCACTAGGACTGCCTACCTCTCCCCTCAATACATAAAACATACAATTCATAATATTAAGATGCTCTAATCATTGGCAAAACAATAACCACCACTTCTAAGGTTTGTTTTGCAAACATGAATTAGGCTAATTGGTGAAATACCAAAGAGGTTTCTGGCAGCAAACTGTGAGTGCTAGGTAGGGAGGCAAATGGCTTAGGGCCAAGGCCATTATGCACCATGTGGAAGCTAATGATACGAAGAGATACTGAGTAGCAATCAAGAATCAGCCTGGTATACAAAGGACAGTGGCAGGGAGGAAAAAGAAAGGAGAGGACAAAGCAAAAGGTTGAGAGAGAGAAAAAAAAAAAAAAAAAGAATAGGCAGAGAGAGAGAAAAAACACATGTCCAATTCTGTTACGGGTGTCAAATTCTCAGAGAAAACTAAAGACCGTGTGAGGATATTTTTAACAGAAATGAGTAACTTAAAAAACCATTGAATTTTCTAGAACTTCTCACATTACCCTCAAGGATTCTATTATAACCTGAGATCACCACATAATAAGGACCACATGTTAGAAAGACTCAGAATGTCTCACATCACAGTGTTGTTTGTGACACAAGGGAGTCCTTGAAAGGAAGGCTCCATTTCTCTTTCATTCTTAAAATGTGAAATGTATGCTGGTCCCTTTCACTTGTAGAATCTTTACACGTGACATCTAATTTCTGTTAAAAAACATATTCTTTGGGTGGCACCTGTGGCTGAAAGGAGGAGGGCATCAGCCCCATATACCAGAGGTGGCAGGTTCAAACCTGGCCCCGGACAAAAACTGAAAAAAACAAACAAACAAAAAAAACATGTATTCTTGGACTTAGAAATATACCTCATGGTGACTGTGCAAGCCCACAGCTTTTGCAGTGTCCTCATACCAAGTAAAGTAAGTTTTCAAACTGAGAATAAATTTACTGCAAACTTCCTGATGCAGTGTGGTATTCAGGGGAAAGGTGTCACCATGTATAACAAATTATAACTTTAAAAAGCATGTTGATTTTTTTTTTTTATATGAACTTAAGTGTGTTTGGGAATTCCTTAAATTTTGTGCAATAAACTATTTTTTGTAAAAAAAAAAAAAAAAAAAAAAAAAAATAATATAAGAATATAATAATTTCTGCCCTCCCCACTTTGGGCTTTTTTTTTTTTTTTTTTTTTTTTGCAATTTATGCCCGGGGCTGGGTTTGAAAACACCACCTCTAGCGTATGAAGCTAACGTCCTACTCCTTTGAGCCACAGGCACCGTCCTCTCTGGGCTTTCTTATTGTTTGACTTTCCTAGGTTCCTGAGAGGGCTTTCTGTTACTCTATAATAACAATTTCCCCTTCCTAGTCCCTTTTCTAAGGAGTAGTTATGTCTGGAAAGTTCTTTTTCTTCTGACCAAGAGGATTCTAACAGAAGAGCCCCCCTTGCCCCAAGAATTGCTGTTTGTAATATAACTACTCTTTACATATTTGAATTTTTTTTTTTTTTTAATTCTCTTGATTCTCAATTTAAAACCAAGTAAAGTTCATGGCCTCCTGCATCTCTGCCTATAGTATATCATCACAGTGCTATCTCTAAGGATGTATCCTAATCTAATATTATATTTTATGGTTTAATCAATTCTGTTTGGTGATCTTAAGGTCATATTTTATATAATTCAGCCCAGACCTCTTTCCACAACTCCTTCCTCCCCTTGTTATAAAACCCTTAGGTTTTGGTGTGAAGCAGTGATAACGTAAATGCCGTCCTCTTGGCTCTGTTGTATGTAAAGGTCATGGCTCAATCTCATTCAGTAATTGAAAGGCCAGACTTTGTTACCACAGCTCCCTACTGCTAGGGTCAGTCAACATGTACATAATGACTAGTCAAACAAAAGCTCTAATCCCATGAAGTGTGACTAAACTCCTTCTTGCTTGAGACAATTGTGGATCCATCTACTACAAATGACTTGAAGATGCTAACACCATCATTGTAAGCTGGCCCAAGTGACTGAAGAAATGTCCTTTTCCCATGTAGCCCAGGAAAAAGACTGTGCTAGTCATCTAGGCAATAAATCAAATCCTTGGTGATGTTTGGGGGGGCATCTTAAAATATTAGTCTGCAATGCTATGAAAATATTTTATTTAATTTTAATATTAAATAATCTATGTCCTTTAGAGCTTTGTTTATGCTTAATGACACATGGCCTGGTGAAGAGCTGTGGACCCAAGGGCCCCGGTGCACCACCACATCTGGGTAGCTGAACACCATAGGTGACACACATGTCAAAAGGGCAAAGACAGTCCTGTCTCTAAACAGCAGGATTATGAGTTTATGGTGTTCTAGTGTCACATTGCCTGTCAAAGTGTGAATAATTTGTAACACTTACCTTTGGTGAAACTGAGATCTGGAATTTTTTTTGGAGATCAAGAAGGATTTTAGACACAGAACAATTCTGAAACTCAGGTTTATAATCTTGAAGGTTAGATAGCTTTTTGGCATAACATGGAATCACTCTTTAAGTCAATGCTTTCCATGGCACCTATCCCACAAAGCAGGCAGAACTGGTTGTTCAGTTTTCTAAGTAGAACATTCAAACACCATCCCTATGCTTATTAAATAGTACAGTGAATGAGGGCACATTTGCACTCCTGTCACAGGCATTGTGTTGACTAGACTTTCTTTTGTTAACATGATTCTTTACTCCAATCTTAATATCAATTAAGATTGGGCAACAGATGCCTGCATCCCCCTTAAGGGACCTCTAGCAGGAAGTTGGCACCAAATTTTATTTTTATTTCAGAAGTTAACAAATAAAGCAATCAAGTCATCAACTATAGGTTCCTCAGAAAACATAGCATCAACACCTACAGAAAATGGAAGCCTACCAACTTTCAAATTATGTATTCAAATCGGCAGACTGTGCAGTGATTTTCAACTCTTTAAACCCACTGGAAGAGATTTACTTCTTTTCCTCCTAAGGTAGTGGTTTATGATTAGCATAAAACATTTCATCAACTATAGCCTAGGAAAGCAAAATCAAATGTCATGATTAATCATGCAACACTCCACTATACAATCTAGGATCAAAGAACAAAGATAAGGAGCACCTCAGATTGATATAATACTTTATCATTGTCAAAGCACTTTGATATATGTCATCTTAATCTTCATGTGATATCCTAAAAAATAGACTTTTATTTACAACCTCTCCTAACCCAATTTCTGCAAGGGCCTGATTGGTCATGGTTCTGTTCTTTGCAAACATTCTCCAGATGCCCCATTCCAGAGTCAGAGGACAACCACAGTCTTTTGAAGGTTAAAATCTCTAGCTTCCTATTTTAACCTATTTAAGAGAGATAAAATTAAAATTGAAATAAATTAGCATTACAATCTCTGGAAGGCATCAAAGTGCCATTAATGGGGGAACAATTAAGCTTTCAAAACAAATTCCAGAGTTGGAAAATTATTTCAATTGCATTTTCATTTTATTGGGCTTTATGCTTGCCTTATTTAGGTAAATGGTACTTTCTCCAGTGAAGAGTTTAGATGAAGGAAAAAAATCACACTTCCTAATTTCTACTTGTATCTTATTTGTGGCTTCATAACAGGAGGCTGCTGTGTAGTGTCTATTCTCTACTATAACTCATTCAAGCTTTGATCGCTTTCATTAGTAACATGAGGAAGTTGGACAAAACATCCCTCAGATCCCTTTCAAATATCAATGCTCTGATTCTTCTTTTAGCAGTACTTTTTTTTTAAATAACAACCTGTTCATTGGTCCTCCCTTGGTCTCAATATTCAGGTTGGAACATTTTTGATGTGAAAATATTACTGTCATGTTTGCTGTAAAGTACTGGAGCTCAGTGCAAAGGATATGACCCTGTTATTAATATTAATAATAAGAATGCAACTACTATTTTTAATACTTAATAAGTGCCTTGATTTATACACTATCTTTAAAAATATAGTGGTTCTATGAATTATGTATTATTATCTCAATTTTTCACATTACCAAAGCTAAAGATCACGAATTAATAAAACATCCTATTTTCAGAATGTCAGGCTACATCTTTGTAATTCATTTCACAGGGCAGAATTGTCAAAGGAGTGGGGAGCACAGTTGAGTTCATTTCCGACATGTATGTATTTTTCAAAATCTTCACATAAATTCATGACAAACTCATTCATTCTTTCTGGAATAGAGAACCCCGTATAAAGGAATGGTAACTTTGAAATTCTCTTGCCATTTCGCACGCCATTTTCATGATAAAATGAAACATTTATAGGTAGCTTCAGGATAATATTTCTGTCATAAGAATATAATCTCAGAGTTTAGGAAATTGCTCACAAAGAATTACTGTTAAAAAATTTGGCATTTATTTCTGATAATCTCAAAGGAGACAAATAGAAAGTAATTATGAGTTTAACATCCCTAAAAAGTTTATAAATATTTCCTCAGTAAAGTGGAAAATATTTTGAAAAAGTATAAACTATATAAATTTCATGCATGGCACAGAATAGTGGATTTAAATTTGAATTTCTTCTTTTTTTTATAAGAATTTTTTTTAATTAAATCATAGCTATGTACATTAATGCGATCATGGGGCACCATACACTGGTTTTATAGACCGTTTGACACATTTTCATCACACTGGTTAACATAGCCTTCCTGGCATTTTCTTAGTTATTGTGTTAAGACATTTATAGTCTACATTTAATAAGTTTCACATGTATACTTGTAAGATGCACCACAGGTGTATTCCCACCAATCACCCTCCCTCCGCCCACATCCCCCCTCCCTCCCCTCCCTTTCTGCCTTCCATCTATTCCTAGGTTATAACTGGGTTATAGCTTTCATGTGAAAGCCATAAATTAGTTTCATAGTAGGGCTGAGAACATTGGATACTTTTTCTTCCATTCTTGAGATACTTTACTAAGAAGAATATGTTCCAGCTCCATCCATGTAAACATGAAAGAAGGTAAAGTCTCCATTTTTCTTTAAGGCTGCATAGTATTCCATGGTGTACATATACCACAATTTATTAATCCATTCGTGGATCGATGGGCACTTGGGCTTTTTCCATGAAGCTACAGGTTTTCACAGCCTCTTATAAAAATGTGGAATTAAGGAATTAAGCATGCTACTTATAATATTAATCCTCTAATAACTATGGAATTCAGTAGAAATTTTGCCTTTCACGTGCTGATTTTTTTTGTTGTTGTTGCTTACCACATAATAATTGTATTATTCTTGAGCTTGAGTCAGCAAATGCCCTCTCCCCTAAATATTTTCTCATATTAACTGATTTTTAAACCATATTGTGGTTAATTGCAGCCCCCTGATGGCATCTAGCAAAGTAATTCCTTCACTTTTTAATAGAAATAATAGAAGTCTTTTAAAACTATAGACTCTATTGTTTATCTTTCCCTGTGAACAGTGAAGTAAATTATTTTCTGTTTATTTGTTTTTACTTTTTGTAGTACTGGAGAAAATGAAATTGAGAGTATTCCATCAAGATCTTTGGCTCAATAACAAAACTACTTTAGAAGCAACCTGTGTATTATGAAGACTTCAGAGTAACCAGCAGGGAAGGGAAAAGTTAACCTTCAAGATAACATATTTTCCGAATGTTACATGGTCCCTGAATTCCATTTCTTTAGATGTCATTGCTTAAATATTATCTTACAGGGTTTGTTTTGAGATACTGTATATATTTATTTTCAAATGTATTCATTGTTAATAAGCTAAGAAGTAAGAAGTTTGTTCCAGGATTATGTACATATTATGGGACTTCTCAAGGAATTATATGTTGAAATAGTACAGCATTTCAGGCTTTGAGTTTAAAATGTCATTTTTTCCCACTTTACCTCAGTACAGCAGTTGCATGAATTTGGATTAATTATCTCAGTTTGGATGAGTTTTTTGTTTGTTTTCTCCTCTCTCCTTCTTTCTCTTATAAGTCCCTGCCCTACTTTTGTTTGTTACTTGTTTTTGCCTAGTTTACACATTTAAAGTTTTACCTAAATTTTTTACATGGTCTAGCTCATTCTTTTACAATTCATGAATTGTTCCTATTTTGAAAAAAACATTTTCTCCTATATTGTTTTAATGAAGACTATGGTTCAACATTATCCTAGGTTGTTAGTAAGTAGAATATGAAAATGTAGCTATCTGATATGAATAAAATTTCTCAAAAGGAATTTGGAGGACAGAGACTTTATTCTAGTGAACAGTTTGCAAACCAGGTAGACATAGCCTTTGGTGTAAAATTAAGGTGTCTTCCAGGGAACAAAGGGAGGTTTTGGCTTTTATAGAGAAAATCCCCACCCAGGTTCCCAATAAAGTTCATGTATGCAAATGAAAATGTCAAACTTATTAGTTCTGACTCATCGACACAACTGAGTTTTGATTGGTTGAGGAGGCCACAACATATTGGTTAGTTTAGGTTATGGGAAGTCTCAAAGTTAAGCAGTGACAAGTGGTGACTGTAGTTAGTAAATGGCCATTTGGCTCTATTTTTAATTTAGTCCCAGTCAGCCACTCACGATTGATCTTGGGGAATTGGCTATTGGAGGTTCACACTGCTAACTGGCCAAAAGGTAATATGACCACAGATGTTAGTATTGAACATAAAGTATTTATACATACTCGTTTAACATGATGTAAATTCTTCTTGCAGTAAATTATTTTTTGATGCAAACTTGGTTTTCAAAAACATGTTTGAAATAGCTCACTTAGATCTATTAATGTAGATTTTTCTTAATTACATTCTTTCTGATCAAAGTGAAATTTTTTTTGCCTTTAAGACTAGAAGTCCTACTAGTCTATCTAGTTTTTTTTGCCTTTGGAACTTTGGGAGAAAGGGACATAATGCGATGAGGTGAGCAACACAATATAATATTTTCAGGTTAGGCTCGGTGCCCGTAGCTCAGTGATTAGGGTGCTAGCCACATACACTAGGGCTGGCGGGTTCCATACTGGCCCAGGTCTGCTAAACAACGACAACTACAACAAAAAAATAGTCCAGCATTGTGGCGGACACCTGTAGTTCCAGCTACTTGGAAGCCTGAGGCAAGAGAATCCCTTAAGCCTTAACCAAGAGGTTGAGGTTGCGGTTGCCCTGTGATGCCTCTCCCCAGGGCAACATAGTAAGACTCTGTCTGAAAGAGTCAGGGTATTTTTTTTTTTTTTTTTTTCAGGTTAATATACATTCATGTAATTTTGTCTCAGAAGAAAAGATCTCATTCTTTTGGTGCTAAATTTTTAAATATCAAATGACAGATAAGAAAGGTTAAATTGTGGCACAGTTTCAGATAATACCATTAATTATAATGTTTGTCACTAAATTTCTGTCTCTGATCCTGCCTCTGTAGAGTGGGGTTACCAGATGGAAAGCAAGCATATAATTAAGAGAAATCCTAGTGGCATATGGAATATGATTTGTATAAAACGTAACTGCAGATTAGAAAAGCAGTAAAGATGAAAAGACCTTTGTAAATCATCTTAAGAGAGTTTGTGCCTAAAATAATTGGCAGACTCCATCCTCTGGCTTATTTTTCCTGTCTTTAACTTATATATGTCATTTTTTTATTCCTCAGAAGTTTTTAACCCTTCTTCATGCTCATTCTTCTAGTGCTTTTTCAAATGATACCATCTCCATTTTTTTTTTTTTTTTTTTTTTTCCTAAACGATGCTATTGAAAGTGATCCATCCCCTTCTTAAGCTCCTGGAATTAGTTATAACTTTTTAACTGACATTTAGAAAATGTCAAACAAAATTGACATTTTTGTTATACTTGCATCTCCTATTTTAGGGATTGGCATATTTTTTTCAGTAAAGGGCCAAGAAAGTAAGTATATTTATGTTTAGGACACATATGGTCTTGGTGGCAGCATATCATCCCTGCTTAGTTATGTGGAAGTGGAGCAATAGGAAATACATAAACAACTGGGCATGGTCAGATTTGATTCTGTGGCCATAATCTTCTGTTTTAATTAATTGTAAAGCCATTACATCTTATTCATCTTTGTAATCTTCACATCTCTTTGCATAGATAGTAGTATGTTTATAGAGAGCTAAATAAATAATGTTTGCATTAATATGAAATTTTATAAGGACAAATGCTGACAAATAGGAGGGCTGATCATGAGTAACCTTGTATTCAGTGCAGCCTTAAGAATTGTAAGAGGGGTAAAGCTTCGAAAGATGAGAAGGACTCAGTGAGGAAAAGAGCATTCATCTCTCAGAAGAATGGACAGTGGTTGTGGTTTTGCAGAAAGTATTTTGGCCATGACTGGTAAGCCTATATCAGAAGAAAAACTGACTTACCATTTTCTATTGCTCAAAGAAATTTCC
The DNA here is from genome assembly GCA_963574355.1 of Loris lydekkerianus. Taxonomy (NCBI): domain Eukaryota; kingdom Metazoa; phylum Chordata; class Mammalia; order Primates; family Lorisidae; genus Loris; species Loris lydekkerianus. The sequence goes on from CAUYPK010030054.1 coordinate 44,383, forward strand.
CCAAATTCCATTGTCTTATTGTTCAGAATACTATCTTAATTTGCCATGCAGATTCTTTGGTCAGTTCTATAGTGTTTCAAGTACAATGTTTGCTTTGAGTTTAATATTTGTTAGGACACATTTTAATTCAGAAGTGTAAGTACCACAGTCATTAAGTATTTACAGTGAGATTTCCAAGTGGGAGGGAGAGAATGTGGATGACTTCCATTAAGAATGGGGCCATGGAAAAGAAATAGTGTGGTTAACATTCCCAAATAACATATAAAGGGGAAACACAACTTGGATTTAGCTAGGATTAATAAAAATCATTCTCCACATTCTAGAGTTAGATATTCCCCAGCTCATTTGCATTATAGAGATTTCAGTTGGGTATATATTGTTAGTATAGGAGGCAATATTATTTAAGGATTTAGTATTACATGTCAGAAATATACTAATTGCTTCATGAAGTAGAATCGCCTGTTCATTTTCCAGTTGAAGTAACTGAAGTTTAAGATAATGGAATCATCTACCCAAGAATAAGCTACTAGTGAGAAGAGAGTTTGGATTTTAAGGTGAATTAGATGCCAGTGATCAAAGCCTTGACCATCAAATTTTAACCTTTATTTTTCACTGAAATAATGGTGGTAATAGTACTGACATCTGTTGTGTACATGTGTGGTATGTGGTCCATTTGAATCGTATGCTTATTCCTTTTCTAATTTCTTGTCATGTTTTATTTTTCCATTTCTTTTAGCAGGATTACCAAAGGCACAGTTAATAGTCAGTAAACATGTTTAAGAAACTGTATTGTGTCAGCCTGCCACATATTCATACTTGACTGAGGATTGGGGAAAAATCATTCAGTAAAAACATACAGGTAAAAAAAATCTTATCGTGCAGTTTTTAACCTACAATTATGATACACCTTCTGTATATCCTCCCACATAGATCTAATATTATGATTAAAAAAAACCAGGAGCATTTTATAGGTAATAATTGGGTAATTGTTAGCACTTGTTTTAGATAGAGCACACAGCTTCAAATTTTAGAGTGAGCATCCTGAGAATAAACCTTTATGCCAAATAGAAAAAAAATTTTTTTTAAAAATTACAAAAACAACATGGAATTCCAATAATACGTATAGAAAATAAACTAACTTGCCAAAAGAAAAATAATTTGATATTTTAGTACTTCACTATAAAGAATGCATGTCATCTGAATGGACTGAGGGAAGAGAAAAAGAACATCAGGTAAAAATGAAGGAAATCTGAATAAAGCATGTAGTATTTTAAAAAAAACAAAACAAGTAGAGTAGCTTCAGGAGACAGTGAGCATCCTACCTGGATGGCCACTTGGAGAAGTGAAGCTGGGACTCTAGCATCTGATATAGAGGAAGGGGCTGCACTAAAAGGAACTAAGTTCTGCCCCAAGACCCAGGGAGAGGCTGGATGTGTCAGAACCTTCTGGGAATTTTGTTAAGCTTGCACATTCCAGTCCCCACTTGTGAGCAGCTAAATGAATATGTGGGTGGGATTTGTGAGTCTCCACAGGAAATTTTGATGCCACTAAACTAGATGTTCTTTTAAGTTTTGTTTTAATCCAGAGACTCCATGGGCCAATGGCAGGGAACAGGGCAATGGGGGTTGGGAGTTGGTGAGGGAATGTGGGAGATACATGACAGAAGATACACTTCAGGTTCTCAGTTACCCTGATCATCTATCCCAGCCAGATTATTGCGGTATTCTAACCATATTTTCTTTTTCTTGTCTGTAGTGGAAAGAAAAAAATTAAACTGGCTATATAGGCTAAAAAAATAAATTATGGATAATCAGTGGTTTATGTTAAGAGTGGTTACTACATAAATGCTGGTGAGTGTTCATTTTGAACAGTGCTATGGGCTGGTACATTGCATTTCAAATCTATTTGATCTACCTGGAGGGTAGATAACATATATTCCAAAATGTAATGCTTATTTTCAGTTGTCGCTGGTAACATTTGAAGCAATATGTACAGTTTCAAAAATTTCATATACTTAATATGGAATATGCAAAACTTTTAACATTTTAGGAAAAACTGATTTTGATTTTAAAGGAATGACTATGTTTTGGTGGTGGTATTTTATCGCAAATGTTAATGCAGATATCACACATTAATGTGTACCAGGCTTACTGTAGAACACTAGGAATGTTAGAACAAGAAGATGAGTCCAATCAATCCACTGTATAGTGTAGCTTTGGGTTGAACTTAAAAGAATGTTTTAATCACAGAAATTTTCCATTGGTCTGCTTTAAGAACTAACTCATAAGGTGTGTCTGATTTTTCCCTGTATTGCCAGTCTAAACTCTGGAGTCCAAACAGGGGAAATAGACATGTCAATTCAAAATAAGTAGAGTAATCCATATCTGAATGAACCATAGAATTTATATCTTCAGTGTTTGTATTGGATCATCAGCACCACTATCTACCTTGTAATCATCTGAACTAATCACCTTGTACCCTTAAATTTCTGTCAGTAATCCTGAGAAACTCAGACCTTTTTAGATGTCCCTCATGCCCAGGTCCTCATCCCCATACAGCTTTGTGCAACCTCTTCTCCCCAAACTTTAGAACATGGGCCAGCATCAACAGAATTCGTGAGTGCCAGAGTTTACTTTTTGTAGTGTAAGACTTGGTACTAAAACATGTTTTTTCCTTGTTCTCTCTTTTTAAAAGAAAACAAAACCAAGCAAATTAGTTTTCGGAATTCAGTAAAAAGTCTTATTGTATATCCCACTGTCCGGGGACCTTCAGCCCCTTTACACAGTGGTAAATGATGACTCATATTCATAATCATGGGCCTTTGTAAGATTCTAGCCATCAAAGAAAGTCAGTGATGTTTAGTTAACTCTATCTAATAATTGAATGATTAGTGTAATGACTACCTCAATACCAGTATTTCATAAACAAGTAAATGAATGGTTAAATTTCAGTTTACATTAATTTGAACTTCCTTCACCAAATTTAATTTTAATCAGACATTCCCTTTTAAATCTAATAAAAAGATATGACTTTGGTATTTTATTAAAAGTTTAACACCAATTTAGCATACAGCAGTGCAGTTTCACTCCTAGATATCTGTCCAAGAGAAATGAAAACATATTCACAATAAGAGACGTGCACAAATTCCCAAGCATGAGTCATAATAGCCGGAAGAGTGGAACAACTCAAAGTGCACCAATTGGTGAATGGCTAAAAAAAACATTGCTGTATTCTTAGGATGGGATATCTGCTCAGCAAAAAAGGGCACAAACACCTAATAATTAAGCTGATTTATTTTATTTTTTTTTTTAATTGAGAGAGAGTCCTACTTTGTTGCCCTGAGTAGAGTACTGTGGCGTCATAGCTCACAGCAACCTCCGACTCTTGAACTCAAGCAAATCTCGTGCCTCAGCCACCCTAGTAGCTGTGACTACAGGCGCCTGCCGCAATGCCCAGCTATTTGCTGTTGTGTTTAGCAGGCCCAGGTGGGTTCAAACCCACCAGCCTCAGAGTATATGGTCGACACCCTAATCACTGAGCTACGGGCACCCAGCCAATTGTGCAGATTTAGATGAACTTCAAGAATACCGTGCTAACAGAAAAGGCTCCATTTCCAAAAAGGTAAATATTTTAAGGCAAAAAGCAGGTCAGAGGTTGCCAGGGGCTGAGACGGAATGGAAATTGACCTGAAAGGTTCGTTAAGGGAACTTTCTAAGGGGATAGAAAGGTACTAAAACTGAATTTTGGTGATGGTTGGACAAGTATACATTTACTAAAAGTCATGAAATTGCACTTACAATGGATGTGTTTCATGGGCATTTAAATCATGTGTAGGCAAAGCTCGTTTTGAGGAAACAGACCCACCGCTCTTAACGGGCAAACACTGGCTTTCCACCTAGTAGGAGGAGGCAGATGTGCGGTGAGCAGGAACGCTCCGCCCCACCCAGAACGCTCCGCCGCCTGCCTCCACCGAGGCCAGATAGGTGGCTCCAGCCCCAGGCGCGACTTCCTTCTCACCAACTCTCACTTTTCTTTACTCTGCTTGAATCTCCCCTGACCCACCAGATGCTGTCAGCGGTTCCCTGAAGGACGCAGAGCCTAGGTGGTTGTGTCCTCTGGTCGGTTTTTCTGAGTTGGGCCCTCGCACCCCTGCCCGGACTCCGGGGTACTCCGGGCTGGGCCTGCCGGCTGTGGGCGTGAGCTGGTTCTGGGGAGGACGATTTAATGCGGGCTGCCGCAGGCTAAGTCACAGAGGATCCTGAGGCCAAGACCCGTAGGCACTGAGTTCGGGAATGGCTGGTCTGTCTCAGTCACGTAGCAAGTCCAGTTTGCTAAGAGACCTCGCTCTTGAAAGAAAGTGTGCTGTCGTCTTTAACCTTTCAAAGTTTTCAGATCACCAACTTAGAAAACTTTGTGATTTCAAAATTGGGGATGAGGCAGAAATCAATCAGGCAAAGCTTAACGAAAGTAAAGACCAAAGGAAAAAATCTCAAAGACGTAACTGAGGCAAAACCTGAAGAATTCAAGGGAACTTCTATTTTGCTCGCAGTTTTAAAGAATGTTCTATTGGTTCTGTGACTGAAAAACATGATGAACTTATTCTAAAATATATGAAAGATGTTGAACTAAAGTTCTCAGATCCTAACGAGTCCCTAAGGTTGCACATTGCAGTTTCACTTGGAACCCAGTGAGTATTTTCCAAACGAAATGCTGAAGAAGATAAAGTCCTCACCAGAATTTAAGTGAAATCCTTACATTTCATAAGGATTTTAAATTCACAGCTATATAGGATGTCAGCTAGATTTCAAACAAAGAATTATTGTGAAAACCATTAAATGCAGTGAGGATGGAAAAGTTAAAAGTGACTTAGGTAGTTGGGATGATTCATTCTTTAATTTTTATAGTCCACACATAGTTCCTGACCAAGGATACCTGGATGAAAAATGGAAAAAAAAACAAAAAAAACAAAAACAATCAGCTAATTTGCTCCCTTTTGAACTACTTTGCCCCTGCAGGTTTAATTATATCTAGAAAGGAGGACACTTGTGTTCTTGTTTATCTGTGGTCACTTGAGGAGATCCTCTGTCTTTTTTTGATGCATGTGTAACCTAGAAGTTGAATGTAAATTGGCCTAGTTGGGAAAAAAACAATATAATATGCTGGGAAATGTTCTATGATACTGGCATTCTTAAATGTTGGTATGTTAACCATTTAATTTATAGGCAAATACAGGTAATTTTTATGTACTTTAAGATAATCTCAGTTCATATGGATATGTTAAAAGATAGTTTTTTTTTCATTTTTTTTTATTGTTGGGGATTCCTTGAGGGTACAGTAAGCCAGGTTACACTGATTGCATTTGTTAGGTAAAATCCCTCTTGCAATCATGTCTTGTCCCCAGAAGGTGTGGCACACACAAAGGCCCCACTCTCCATCCCTCCTTCCCTTTCTCTGCTTTTCCTCCCCCCCACCCATGAGCTTAATTGTCACTAATTGTCCTCATATCAAAATTGAGTACATAGGATTCATGCTTCTCCATGCTTTACTAAGAATAATGTCTTCCACTTCCATCCAGGTTAATACAAAGATGTAAAGTCTCCATTTTTTTAATACCTGAATAGTATTCCATGGTATACATATACCACAGCTTGTTAATCCATTCCTGGGTTAGTGGGCATTTAGGCTGTTTCCACATTTTGGCGATTGTAAATTGAGCTGCAATAAACAGTCTAGTACAAGTGTCCTTATAATGAAAGGATTTTTTTTCCTTCTGGGTAGATGCCCAGTAATGGGATTGCAGGATCAAATGGGAGGTCTAGC
>CAUYPK010030055.1:0-11966 GCA_963574355.1 Loris lydekkerianus
ATCTAGAGTAATCCAGGACGAGGATTTGAGGACCCTGGTGGAGACTGACCCATCACAAATGGTGCGTGGGATGGCGGAAGAACTGGGTGTCAGCTCCCATGTGGTTTTTGATGGTTTAAAACGTATTGGAAAGGTCAAAAAGCTCTAAAAGTGGGTGCCCCACGATTTAAACGATGGGCAGAAATTGTCACGTTTCGCGGTTTGTTCTTCATTGCTTTTGCGCAACCAAAACGATCCTTTTTTGGATCGGATTGTCACATGTGATGAAGAGTAGATTCTCTATGACAATAGGAAACATTCAGGACAGTGGCTGGACACCGATGAGCCACCCAGGCACTTCCCAAAGGTGAAACCCCACCAAAAAAAGATCATGGTTACTGTATGGTGGTCAGCGGATGGTGTGATTCACTATAACTTTCTGCAACCAGGCCAAACCATCACAGCAGAGTCCTATTGTGAGGAAATCGACAAAATTTACCGAAAATTGCGTCAGCAGCAGCCAGCACTGGTCAACAGAAGAGGTCTGATCCTGCTCCATAACAACGCCTGGCCGCACGTCTCACAAATCACGGTCCGAAAATTAAAGGAATTGAGCGTCGAAGTTCTGCCCCACCCACCATAGTCCCCAGACCTCTCGCCAACCGACTACCATCTTTTCAAGCACTTCGATAACTTTCTCACCGGCAGAACCTTTGCCAATCAGGACCTAGCAAAAACGGCCTTCGTTGACTCCATCGAATCCCGAGCACCCAATTTTTATGCCGACGGAATTAATCGACTTGTGTTACGTTGGCAAAAGTGCACTGATTCAAATGGCACTTATTTTGATTAAATTGAATAAATATTCACTGAGCTATTACAGTTCAAAGTAGATTCATAAAAACGGACAAAACTTTTGAAATAACATGGGAACCAGAATGAAAGTGTGCTCCTCAGTCCAGTGCCTGTTTTGCGCTGTAGCCTGGCTCTGCAGGACCCTGATTTCCTGGAGACCCCATATTTCACTTGTGTGAGCAGGAAACAGGGTAACTACTCAGCCACAGTGCTTGTTAAATAATTAGTATCTTGTTGTCTGGACATATATGAGCCTTCCCTGTCATCATCGGTAAGACAATGCAAGGATTTGTCTTTGAAAAGAGTGCCCGTTTTCCTTTCACCAATAAATATTATCCATTGCCAGCCCATGGGCATTGAGGGGCTCTGTGCAGTGGAGCTGAATGACTCTGAGTGTACTCCATTTTGATGGTGTTTTGACAAAATTTAGGAAGGAACCAGTAGATGGCATGACTTTGTATTTCAAGCTACATTGAGAAAACTCTTGAGCATTGAGGATCTTGGCAACTGTAAAAGCATTGTGTGAATAAAAAATAATAAACTCTTTTGTTTATATTCCCCAGATTTATGGACAAGACAAAGGACTCACTCACATGTTGGGCACTTGCTTTAAAACCTTGCTCTTTACTAGGATGGCTTCCCCGGCTTTCGCCTGTGCAGTTTCACAGGGCCCGTCCCTCAGAAGGCCTTGCTCTTGGCTTCATGCTCTGTTGTTACTGTCTTGAAATTCTCAATAATTTTGAATAAGAGGCCTCACCTTTTTACCTTGTACAGGACTACATAAATGATGTAGCCAGTCTTGCTCTTTACCTAGAGATGAAAACCTGGACTCCAAAAAGGAATGTGCGTATTTATTAAGCAAGAGGAGCCAGTCTGGACAGGATACCTGTTATATGATTCCAACTCCATGATGTTCTAGAAAAGGCAAAACTATGCAGACAGTAAAAAGATCAGAGTCTGCCAAGTGTTGGGGGAGGGAAAGATGGATAGTTGGAACACAGAAGATGTTTAGGACAGTGAAAAGTACTCTGTATGACACTATATTATTGGCTACATGTCATTATATGTTTGTTCAAACCCATAGAATGTTCAACACCAAGTGTAGCCCTAAGGTAACCTATAGGTTTGGGTGATGGCAATGTGTCAGGTTCATTGATTATAACAAATAGACCACTCTGGTAGGGAATGTTGAGAATGATGCTGTGCATATGTGAGGCATGGGTACAGGAACTCTGTATTTTCTGTTTCATTTTGCTGTGAACCTCCTGAAACTGCTCTGAAAAATAAAGTCTATTATTAAAACAACATCAACAATGTACCAGTGAGGGTCTGGGGATAGCAACAAGAGGGTTGTTTGGCCAAATGTGTAAATGCTCAAACCCAGTACCCACCAGATAAGAACCAGCTGCTGGAGGGCAGGGACTGTGGTGTCAGGGTGCCCTTCACCTGAGTTGTGCAAGTCGCAGAGATGATAGAGCTGTCTTCTTGGACATCTCTGCAGCCTGCTGACCATGCAGACGGGTGAAGCACGATGCTTGTGTCTGCCAAGTCTAACTCCTGCTGCTCACTCTTCCCTGGGAGCAGGGCCAGGTTGCACCAGCCAAGATCCTCTTCTGGGAGGCTGAAGACACACCTTCCTTGTGGAGGGTGCTGAACAGTTGTAGAGTTTTTTTCTTTTAAACAAAATTGCTGAGGATAAACATGAACTGTTTTATTTACTTAACTTTTATTTTCCTTTTCGTGGTTCCTGTTACTAAGATTAGGTTTGCTTTGTCTTTTGTGCTGGCATTGTTGGGGATTCTCATTTACAAGCAAAACGTATGCCTTGAGTTTTAGAACAAATCCAGACAGACTGCCGTTGGAATTTACCAGTCTTTAAAAATCAGTGATTTATTCAATGTTGTTGATTAAAACCTGGCTTCCAAAATGTTTTCTTGTGAAACATGCTTGGTCTTAGTTTCTGGAAGGCCGAGTTTCTTCACTACTCAATCATGAGCGATGACCTCACCCTTTCATCTGCCCAGGAAGGGAAACCGGCTCCAGCGTCCACAGAGACATATGGGGGAGTCTGGCTCTCATTTCCTGACTCACAAGGAATCCGGTCACTATATCCTGGTTTTCGTTGGACTGTTCAAAGTTGAGAGCTCAGTTTCAGTAGGAAATGCAGAATCACTATTAAGAAAGCAAATGTTTTCCTGAATCCCAACTGAAGAGTGAGTTTCGAATGCTGTATAGGCACGCAGTAGCCTTTGGATAGAAAGCAAGCAAGCCAAAGGTGGCAGAACACTTATTTTCCAATCTGTGTGGTTTGTATCCTCAGACACAGAGAGAGTGCAAGGTTACTCTGCAAACTTAGGAAATGTAAATAGGTGACTCAAGGTGTTCACCTGTATGTGCCGGGAGTATTGGTCATTACAATTAAGCATGTCTTGATTGTGTCATGTAGACACTTGAGATTAAAAAAAAAAAATGTTGCATTGCCTTCCCAGGATCCTGTACTGTTACTAATACCGAGAGGAGAGATGGCAAGCACACAGAAACATTTGGGGACTTAGACACTGAAGCCTGTGAAACAGTTGCCTTATCTGATGCACAGAGAGGTTGGGCTGCCCCTTCAGCTGTCCACGTCCCTCCCTTTACCTGGCAGGCATCTCACTGATGACTCCTGCACTGCAGGTGGATACACAGACCCACCACCTCCATCCACACTTTTTCTGAAAAAGGCAAAAAAAGTATTTTAGACTTTACAGGCCATATGGTCTCTGTTACAAGTACTTAACAAGTACTTGCTCTAGTAAGATAAAGGAAGCCATCTCCTGGCTATGGCTGTCCCCAGGCCTCAGGTGTCCTCACTCATTCCTGGCACATGCTCGTGTTCTCTAGCATCACACCTGCTCCGATTCCAGTGGTTCCAGCATTCACACAGTGGCCTAGCCTTAGCTCCCACATCTTTTCCTCCACATCTTTCCTCCCACATCTCATCTTTTGCCCAGACTCAGAGACTGAATAAACTCTGTGTCCTACTAATCATCTTCCCATGTTTTCACTGTCCTTAACAAGGACTTCTTACCCAGCATGCAATAAGCATGGTCACGTCTTAATTACTCTCTGTTTGGGTTCCTGTGGTCTGCTACAACACAATACCATAGGCTGGATGGCTTATAAATAACAGAAATTTATTTCTTATAGTTGTGGAGACTGGAAGTCCAAGATCAAAGTGCTGGCAGATTTGGTGTCTGGTGAGGGCCTCTTCTTCATTTATATATGGTGTCTTCTTGCTATATCCTTACATGGTGGAAGAGCTCTCTGGGGTCTTTTTTATGTGCATAAGGGCTCTAATCCCATTTTTGAAGGCCCCACCCTCATGACCTCATCTAATCCTAACTACTACCCTAAGTCTTCACCTCCTAATACTACAATATTAAGGGGTAGGGTTTCAACATATGAATTTTGAAAGGACACAAACATTCAGTCTATAATATTTCACCCCTGACCCCTCAATTCACATCCTTCTCACATGCAAAACCCATTTAGTCCATGCCAACAGTCTGCAAAGTCTTATTTATTTATTTATTTATTTATTTTGAGACAGAGCCTCAAGCTGTACCTCTAGGTAGAGTGCCCTGGCAACACAGCTCACAGCAACCTCCTACTCCTGGGCTTAAGTGATTCTTGCCTCAGCCTCCCAAGTAGCTGGGACTACAGGTGCCTGCCACAACACTCAGCTATTTTTTGGTTGTAGCTGTCATTGTGGTTTGGCAGGCCTTGGCTGAATTCAAACCCACCAGCTCTGGTGTATGTGGCTGGCGCCTTAGTCACTTGAGCTACCAGTGCCGAGCCCCAAAGTCTTAACTTGTCTGAATACCAACTCTAAAATCTAAACTCTGAAGTCTCATCTTAAATATCCTGAGGCAAACTCTCCTGCAGCTGTGAACTGTGACACCTGATAAGTTATGTATTTCCAAAATACAGAGGCAGACAGACATTCTCCTAAGACGCTGCCCTTGACTCATTTGTTATCCTTGACACGCAAAATTCTCACCCCAGCTAACCTGCTGTCATCTGCCTAGCCTCAGCTGGGGAAACACAAGACCTGGCTGGCTGGGCTCATGAAGCTCTCCACCAGGAAATTCCAGCATCCCTAATGCTATCTGTGATCCTGACTTCCTCATTTTTACTCTGAGACCTCGCTTTCTAGGTCACTGAGCTAACTGAAACATCAGATGAGAACTCTGGGTGTGTCCTGCCCCTACTGACATCCCTCTGCTTCTGTGCCCGCCACCCTGCCTGCCCCCAGGTGTCTTCTGGAAATTTCTGAACTCCCATGGCGGGTTGACCCCTCCATGCATGGCTGGATCCAAGCCCCTCAGCCCATTCAGCAGTTTCTCCCTGAAATCCTTCCTTTCCTCTGCATCATGTCTTTCCCCCTCATCTTTTCTCCTACTAAAAAAAAATCCCTCTCAGCTGCTGCATAACATCTTTGGTTTTTGTTACAGAAAAATACCATGAAATAATTTTCCCTGTTGACTTTCTCTCCTTAACTCTCTCCAGGCATGACCTCCCACCCCTGCCCCCCGCCACTGCAGGCCCTTCTTACAATGACCTGTCATGTTCTAAGCTGACGGTGGCCAGCCCAAAGCTCTCATCTTCACTCATCAGTGCACTAGGCTGTTGAGACCCTCCTTTTCTGGAAACACGTTTCTCTGGAGGCCTCCAGACTCCTCCTCCTCACTCAGAGTACTGGGTGCTAGCACCCACAGAATATTCTGAATCATGATTTCCAAACTTGCTTAGGGTTGTTTCCATACATCCCTCTTCATGGGGTCCAACTCTGAATTGGCTGGATTAGTTGCCGAGTGGTGCTCTTAATGACTCGGGGCTTCGTGAATGATATGTTCCTGGGGATTATCCAACTGTTGCTATTGCTCTGGAATGACTTCCTGGCTGGGGATCATGTTCTTGGGTGACACATTCTTTCCCACAGAATCTGTAGACATTGCTCCATTACTGTTATCCCTGAAAGTTGTTCCAGAGAAGGACGAGAATGCCCAACTTTACCACCTGCAGATGATGTGGTATGTTTTCTTGGGTGTTGGAAAAAAATACTTTTTATATTTTGAAGTACAGTAGTTTACCTAGTTTTATCTCATTGTTGCACAATGTATATAAAACTTTTACATGAATGTTTTCTGATTGGCAGATTTTGGGCTTCTCTTTAAGGGATTTCTTTTTTTTTTTTTTTTTGGTATTATAACTTTCGTTTCATCTTCTGCTACATTTATTTTGAAGTCTCAACTTCAGAGACATAGTTTTTCTTTGTTGGATTGTCTCTGTCTCTCTTCCAAAATTATTAGCCTCTTTCTAAACACTTCTTTTTTTTTTTTTTTGAGACAGAGTCTCAAGCTGTCACCCTGGGTAGAGTACTATGGCATTACAGCTCACCGCAACTTCAAACTCTTGCGCTTAAGCAATTCTCTTGCCTCAGCCTCCCAAGTAGCTGGGACTACAGGCACTCACCACAATGCCCGGCTATTTTTTGTACTTGTACTTGTCATTGTTGTTTGGCAGGCCTGGGCTGGATTCAAACCCACCAGCTTTGGTATATGTGGCTGGCACCCTAGCTACTGAGCTACAGGCGCCAATTTTTTTCAATTTTTGCTTCAATTTTTTTTAAAGTAATCTGCATTCAATGTCATTATTTCCTCTATATCAGTAATTCCATTTTCCGTAATGTCTACTCTGTTCTTGTGTCAACTAAAATTAGTTCTGCAATAATGATTCTTTTGTTCTTAATCTTTTCCCTTATGTTTAAATTTCTTTTTGTTTTGATAAAAAAAAAAAAATCATCATTTAGGGCTCGGTGCCTGTAGCACAGTGGTTAAGGCACCAGCCACATATACCAAGGTTGGCAGGTTCGAACCCAACCCAGACCAGCTAAAACAGCAATGACAACCGCAAATTAAAAAAAAAAAAAAAATAGCCAGGCATTGTGGTGGGCACCTGTAGTCCCAACTACTTGGGAGGCTGAGGCAAGAGAATCGCTTAAGCCCAAGAGTTGGAGGTTGCTGTGGGCTGTGACACCACGGCACCCTATCAAGGGCGACATAGTGAGACTGTCTCAAAAAAAAAAAAAAAAAAAAAAAAAAATCATTTCTTTGAGTTTTGATCAGTTTTTTTTTTTTTTTTTTTTGAGACAGAGTCTCACTATGTTGCCCTTGGTAGAGTGCCATGATGTCACAGCTCACAGCAATCTCAAACTCTTTTTGGGCTTAAGTTATTCTTTTGCCTCAGCTACCCTTGTAGCTGGGCCTACAGGTGCCCACCACAACGCCTGGCTATTTTTTTGTAGTAGTTGTCATGGTTGTTTGGCAGGCCCTGGCAGGGTTCGAACCAGCTCCAGTGTATGTGGCCAGTGCCCTAGCCGCCAAGCCATAGGCACTGAGCCTTGAGTTTTTTTCTGAAGAGCATAAACTCACTGGAATTGTGGAATTTCCTTCTGTCCTTGAATTATCTTTTCTTCTGTTGTGTTCTCTGGGTATCTTTTGAATACTTTTTTTTTTTTTTTTTCACTTTTATTTTTTTTTTTTTATTATTTTTTATTTATTTATATTTTTTTTAGTCTTCATTTTTTTTTTTATTATAGATAAAAATATGCACCATAGATGTGGCCCAACCCATCACCCTGAATTCTTTTTCTTTTCTTTTTCCTTTTTTTTTTTTTTTTTTGAGACAAAGTTTTACTCTGTTGCCCTGGGTAGAGTGCTGTGGCATTAGATAGCTCACGGCAACCTCCAACTCTCGGGCTGAAGTGATGATCCTCTTGCCTCAGTTTTCATTTTTGGCAGAGATGGGGTCTTGCTCTTGCTCAGGCTGGTCTTGAATTGCCTGCCTTGGCCTCCTAGAGTGCTAAAATTACAGGCATGAAGTACCTGAATTATTTTTCTTTGCTTATGTATTTTTTCTCTATGACTGTAAAGGACTACATTGTTGCCACATGTTTGGAAGGAGACTTTTCTACTTGTTCTCTTATGACTGGGCATCTTCTTTGTTGTCTGATTTGATTCTGATTTATCCCTCTCCTCTTTTGCCTGTCACGTTACAGTTTGAGGACAGGGTACATCATGTTCTAACCACTTTTCCAGAGGGTGTGCAGTACAAAGGTTTATTCCATTGAATGTGGTGTACCTTCTAATCCTGGCAGGACTGAGGAGGAACATTCTAGGGCACTGGTTCCCAAATTATGCTGCACATTAAAGTCACCTGCAAAACTTTCAAACCCACAATGTCTACGTGGTACCAACTAAATGGGAATGTTTGAAGGTGGGAATCAAATGCTGGTACTTTCTGCAGATCCCAGCTGATTCTGATGTGCAGTCAAGTTGAAGAGCCACCACCCTAGGTCTTTGCATGATTCTCTGAAGGAAAACACTGAAAGGAAAATTTTTTCTATACACTTCTGACACCAAGTGAGTGGATAGGTTTCTCATACCAATTAATTCTTCAACTTTCTGGACAGTAACTAATCCTGACACTAACACAGAATTTTGACACTAACTGCTTGGAGTATGCATCAGACCCCACAAATGAAGGGTTCCGTTCCACAAGATGCCCCCAACTCAGATGCTTATATCAAGTCCCAAGTAGTCACTGGTATTTGACCAATGGACTATAACACAGGAGTTCCTCCAATAGTTTGCTATAATGGCTAGAAAAATTTATGGAAGGACTTATGTTTACTGTTTTGTATAAAGGATATTACAAAAGATACAGGAAACAGCCACTTTAAGAGGGAAGGGTCCTGAGTGCAGGAGCTTCTGTTCCCATAGGGTTGGGGTGTACCCACCCTCCTGCCATGTAACTGTGTTAACCAACCTGGAAGATCTTTGAATCTTGTAGTTTGGGATTTTTATGGAGACTTCATTATGCAGGCATGATTAATTACCAACTCCATCTCCAGCATTTTTCTCCTCCAGGTAGGATGGAAGGTGGGTCTTGGATGTTCCCAGCTTCTAATCATAGCTTGGTATTTCTCGGGAACAACCCCCATTCCAAGAGTAGCCTCATTGGAACAAATGATGCTCCTATAACTCCAGAAATTCTGAGAAATTTGGGAGCTTTATATCAGGAATCAGTGGCAGAGACCAACAATATATTTCTTCGTATGTTACATTTCCCCAGTGTAGTATATGGCCTTCATTTGTGTGCTTACTCTTCCTGACAGGTGTTTCTAACAGTCCTCAAGTACAAGGAAAAAAGATAAGGAAAACTACCGAGCAACAATTTGCTCTAGATTTTAAAATTCACAGTATTTTTTTTTTTTTTTTTTACACTAGCACAATCTACAGGGGTTATCAGACTTCATCAGTTATACATGCATATTCAATTTTTGTGTTCATAGCTTTATGCAGTTCTGTCATGCAGCCTTGCATAACTCCAACCACAATCAAGATTCCCAACTGTGGGGCTGGACACGGTGGCTCACGCCTGTAATCCTAGCATTTGGGAGGCCAAGGCGAGTGGATTGCCTGAACTCCCAGGTTCGAGACCAGCCTGATCCAGAGCGAGACCTTGTCTCTGAAAAATAGCCTGGTGCTGTGGCGGGAGCTTGTAATTCCAGCTATTCAGGAAGCTGAGGCAAGAGAATTACTTGAGCCCAAGAGTTTGAAGTTGCTGTGAGCTATGATGCCACAACACTCTACAAGGGCAAAAACGTGATATTCTTTCTAAAAAAAAAAAAAAAAAAAAAAAAGATTCTCAACTGTACCATCACTTCAGGATCCCCTCATCTGATTCCTTTCTAGCCAGCCAGTCACTATCCTTGTGCCTGCCCTCTGGCAACCAACCAATCAGTTCTCTCCCTTTAGGGTTATTTATACCATGACTGTTGCATATATGGAATCATGCAGTGTGCATCCTTTTCACTCAGCATAATGCATTTCAAATTTATTTGAGTGGTGTGTGCATCAATAATGTGTTCATTTTTATTGCTGATTAGTATTCTACGGTACAGATTAGTACAGTGTGACTCCCAGGCTCAAGCAATTGTCCCACTTCAGACTCCAGAGTAGCTGGGACTATAGGAGTGCACCACTATGCCTGGATAAGTTTTACATTTTTGTAGAGAGTCTCACTATGTTGTCCAGGCTGGTCTCTAACTCCTGGCCTCACTCTCGGCCTCAAGTGATCCTCCCGCCCTGGCTTCCCAAAGTGCTGAAATCACAGGCATGAGCCATTATGCCTGGCCTAACCATTCTGGTTTTGAAGGACATTTGAGTAATATCTAGCTTTTTGGTTATTATTAATAAAGCTGCTGTAAATGAACATTTGTTTATAAGTGTCTGTGTAAAAATAGGTCTGCAT
The DNA here is from genome assembly GCA_963574355.1 of Loris lydekkerianus. Lineage (NCBI taxonomy): Eukaryota > Metazoa > Chordata > Mammalia > Primates > Lorisidae > Loris > Loris lydekkerianus. Next base: position 10,195 of record CAUYPK010030055.1, read on the forward strand.
TTCTCTGGAATAAATGCTTAGGAATACAATACTGACTTACATGGTACACGCATGTTTAGTTTTATAGAAAACTGCCAAATAGTTTTCCAGGATGCTTGTGCCATTTTACTATCGCCAGCAATGTACAGGCGATCCAATTTACTCACATCCTTGCCAGCATTTGGCACAATCACGGTTTTTCATTTTAACCATTTTGATAAGTTTGTAATAAAACCTCCCTGTAGTTTGATTTCTTTAATAGTGAACGACATTCATCTTTTCATGTGCTATATCATCTATATATCCTCTTTGGTGAAATGTCTGTGCATGCTTTTTGCTCATTTTCTAAATGAAAATTTTTTTAATTTTTTAATTTTTTACTGTTGACTTTTGAGTTTTTTTAATATTATCTAGATACAAGATCTTTGTCAGATGTGTGATTTGCAGATATTTACTACCAGTATGCATTTTGTTTTTTCCATTCTTTTAACAGGGTTTTCACAAAGAAAACGTTTTTAATTTTGATGAAGTAAAATAGATAAGATTTTCCTATATGGATCATGTTTTTGGTGTTCATTCTAGGAATTCTACACCTTGTTTTAGGTCCCAAAGATTTTCTTCAATTTCTGTAGTTTTGCATTTTTACATTTCAATCCATGATCCACTGTGAGCCAATTTTTATATAAGGTGTAGAGTTTAAGTTGTGGTTTATTTCTCATTCTTATTTCTCCTCTTCTGTCTCCTGTTTCCCTTCTCCCTCCTCTTCTTCCCCCATCTTCTTCATCTTGTCCATGGAAGTCCAGTTGCTCCAGCACCATTTATTTTTTATTTTCTTTGAGAGAGAGTCTCACTATGTTGCCCTGGGTAGAGTGCTCTGATGTCACAGCTCACAGCAACCTCAAACTCTTGGGCTTAAGAGATTCTCTTGCCTCAGTCTCCCAAGCAGCTGGGACTACAGGTGCCTGCCATAAGGCCTGGCTGCTTTTTGTTGCAGTTGTCATTGTTGTTTAGCTGGCCCAGGCCAGGTTCAAACCCGCCAGCCTCGGTGTATGTGGCTGGCGTCCTAACCACTGAGATATGGGCGCCGAGCCATCCAGCACCATTTATTGATAAACTTGCCTTTTCTCTGTTGTTCCCTTGTCTGTAATTAGGTGGTCTTTTTGGCCTAAGTAATTAGGTCTCTTTCTGGGCTCTCTGTGCTGTTTCATTGATCTATATGTCTGTCTTTTTACCAATACTACATTGTCTCAATTAATACAACTGCATAGTAAACGTTAACATTGAGAACAGTGATTCTTTCTACTTAATTTATTCTTTTTTAAATTTTAAATTAATTATTTTTTATTAAATCATAACTGATTGATGCATTTATGGGGTTCAGGGTACTGCTTTGACATACAATGTGAAATGTTTACATTGAACTAAGTAACACATCCATCACAATTATGCTCATTTCTTAATAGTTTTGAAATGTACCATTGCATCATGTACATTAGGTGAGGTCCCCACCAAATACCCTCCGTCCTCCCATATTTCCTCTTCCCTCCCCCCCTCCTCTTTTCTTCTACTTTCTGGACTATAGTTATGTTTTGTCACTCATATGAGTGTGTAGGTGGTTATATATTGATTTCATAGTAGTATTGAGTACATGATAATTTTTTTCCATTCTTGAGATACTTTGCTAAGATGAATATGTTCCAGCTCCATCCAGGTAAACATAAAAGATGTGAAGTCTCCATCTTTTTTATGGCTGCATAGTATTCCATGGTGTACATATACCACAATTTGTTAAT
>CAUYPK010030056.1:0-12094 GCA_963574355.1 Loris lydekkerianus
GGGCACCATACACTGGTTTTATATACCATTTGACATATTTTCATCACACTGGTTAACATAGTCTTCCTGGCATTTTCTTAGTTATTGTGTTAAGACATTTGTATTCTACATTTACTAAGTTTCACATGTACCATTGTAAGATGCACGATAGGTGTAATCCCACCTATTACAATCCCTCTGCCCATCCTCCCCCCTCTCTCCCCAACTCTCTCCACCTGCCCCATATTTTTAGGATATAACTGGGTTATAGCTTTCATATGAAAGCCATAAATTAGTTTCATAGTAGGGCTGAGTACATTGGAGACTTTTTCTTCCATTCTTCAGATACTTTACTAAAAAGAATATGTTCCAGCTCCATCCATGTAAACATGAAAGAGGTAAAGTCTTCATCTTTCTTTAAGGCTGCATAATATTTCATGGTGTACATATACCACAATTTATTAAACCATTCATGGATCGATGGGCATTTAGGCTTTTTCCATGACATAGCAATTATGAATTGGGCTGCAATAAACATTCTGGTATAAATGTCTTCGTTATAATGTGATTTTTGGTCTTCTGGGTATATACCTAGTAGAGGAATTATAGGATTGAATGAATGGCAGGTCTATTTTTAGATCTCTAAGTGTTCTCAAAACATCTTTCCAAAAGGAATGTATCAGTTTGCATTCCCACTAGCAGTGTGGAAGTGTTTCCCTTTCTCCACATCCATGCCAACATCTCTGGTTTTGGGATTTTGTGATATGGGCTAATCTTACTGAAGTTAGATGATATCTCTGAGTAATTTTGATTTGCATTTCTCTGATGATTAAGGATGATGAGCATTTTTTCATATGTCTTTAGGCTATGCACCTGTCTTCTTCAGAGAAGTTTCTCTTCAAGTCCCTTGCCCAGCCAGCAATGGGATCACTTGTTCTTTTCTTGCTTATTTGTTTGAGTTCTCTGTGGATTCTGGTTATTAAACCTTTGTCAGAAACATAACCTGCAAATATCTTCTCCCATTCTGAGGGCTGTCTGCTTCCTTTACTTACTGTGTTCTTGGCTGTGCAGAAGATTTTTAGTTTGATTGAGTCCCAATAGTGTATTTTTCAAGCTGCTTCAATTGCTCAGGGTTTCCTTCTCATAAAATATTCGCTCAGACCGATTCCTTCAAGAGTTTTCCCTGCAATTTCTTCTAGTACGTTTATAGTTTCATGTCTTAAGCTTAAATCTTTAATCCAGTGAGAGTCTATCTTAGTTAATGGTGAAAGGTGTGGGTCCAGTTTCAGTCTTCTACAGGTTGCCAACCAGTTCACCCAGAACCATTTGTTAAATAGAGAATCTTTTCCCCACTGAATGTTAATTGGTTTGTCAAAGATCAAATAATGGTAAGTAGCTGGGTTCATCTCTTGGTTCTCTATTCTGTTCCATACATCTACCTCTCTGTTTTAGTGCCAGTACCATGCTGTTTTGATCACTATCAATTTATAGTATAGTCTGAGGTCTGGTAGCATGATTCCTCCTGCTTTGTTTTTTACTTCTGAGTGATGTCTTGGCTATTCGAGGTTTTTTCTGATTCCATATAAAATAATGTATTATTTTTTCAAGATCTTTCAAGTTTGACAGTGGAGCTTTAATAGGGATTGCATTAAAACTGTATATTGCTTTGGGTAGTAAGGACATTTTGGCAATGTTTATTTTTCCCAGCCTTGAGCATGGTATGTTTTTCCATTTGTTGACATTTTCAGCTAATTCTTTTCTTAGAGTTTCATAGTTCTCTTTATAGAGATCTCCCACATCCTTTGTTAGATACACTCCCAAATATTTCATCTTCTTTGGCACTACTGTGAATGGAATAGAGTCCTTAACTGTTTTTCATTTTGACTATTGTTGGTATATATAAAGGCTACTAATTTATGAATGTTGATTTTGTAACCTGAGATGCTGCTATATTCCTTGATCACTTCTAAGAGTTTTGCAGTACAATTCCTGGTGTTTTCCAGATACACAATCATATCATCTGTGAAGAGCAAAATTTGATCTCTTCTGACCCTATATGGATACCATTGATCACCTTTTCTTCCTTAATTGTGATGGCTAAAACTTATATTACAATGATAAAGAACAGTGGAAACAATGGGCAACCTTGCCTGGTTCCTGATCTGAGTGGAAATGATTTCAACTTAACTGCATTCAATACAATATTGGCTGTGGGTTTGTTATAGATGGCCACTGTCAGGTTAAGAAATGTGTGTTCTATACCAATTTTCTTAAGTGTTTTGATTATGAAGGGATGCTGTATATTATCAAAAGCTTTTTCTGCATCAATTGAGAGAATCATATGGTCTTTATTTTTTAATTTCCTTATGTGCTGAATTATATTTATAGATTTAGGCATATTGAAACAGCCTTTGGACCCTAGGATAATATCGACTTGGTCATGATGTATAAATTGTTTGATGTGTTGCTTGATTCTGTTTGTTAGGATCTTGTTGAATATTTTTGCATCTATATTCATTAGTGATATTGGTCTATAATTTTCTGTTCTTGTTGGGTTTTCTTCTGGTTTGGGGATCAGGGTGATGTTTGCTTCAAAGTATTAGGAATAGTCATATGGGTAGTATTTCTTCTTTTTCTATACTTTTGAACAGGTTGAGTACTATAGGGACTAGTTCCTCTTTAAAGGTTTGGGAGAATTCTGACGTGAAGCCATCTGGTCTCGGGCTTTTCTTTTTAGGGAGATCTGGTATGGTTGATTCTGTTTCAGAACTTGATATAGGCCTGTTCAACATTTCCACTTGATTCTCGCTAAGTCTTTGAAGGTGAATTGCTTACAAGAATTGGTCATTTTCCTTCAGATTTTCATACTTCTGATAATAAACTTTCTTGTAATAAGATTTTTTGAATTTCTGAGGAGTCCATTGTTATTTCGTCTTTGTCATTCCTGATTGATGAAATTATAGATTTTACTATTTTTTTCCTGTTTAAGTTAGCCAATGGTTTATCTATTTTATTGACCTTTTCAAAAAAACAACTTTTTATTTATTGATCTGTTGTAGAAATCTTTTGTTTTCAATTTCATTTAATTCTGCTCTAATTTTGGTTATTTCTTTTCTTCTACTGGTTTTGGGGTTGGAATGTTCTTCCTTTTTCAATTGCTTGAGATGTTCCAGTAAGTTGTTAATTTTCTGTCTTTCCAATCTCTTGATTACTATAAATGTTCCTCTTAGGACTGCCTTTGTAGTATTCAAGAGGTTCTGATAATTTGTGTCTTCATTGTCATTTTGTTCCAACAATTTGACAATGTTTTTCTTAATCTCATCTCTGACCCACCTATCATTCAGCATAAGGTTATTTAACTTCCATGTTTTTGTATGAGTATGCAGATTCCTGTTGTTACTGAGTTCAACTTTTATTCCATGGTGGTCCAAGAAGATGCAAGGAATAATTTCTATTACTTTAATTTACTGAGGTTAGACTAAGATGTGATCAATTTTGGAATATGTTCCATGGGCTAATGAGAAGTATGTGTATTCAGTTTTGTTTGGGATGAAATGTTCTGTAGATGTCTACTAAAAACAAATGTTGGATGGTTAGGTTTAAATCTAAAATTTCTTTGCTCAGCTTCTTCTTGGAGGATCTATCCAACACTGCCAAAGGAGTGTTAAAATCTCTAACTATTATGGTGCCTTAGGAAATCACATTGTTCATGTCTATTAGAGTTTCTCTTATAAATTGAGGAACATTCTGGTTGGGTGCATAAATATTAATAATTGAAATTTCATCATATTGAGTATTACCCTTAAGAAATATGAGTGACCATTCTTATCCTTCCTTACTTTTGTTGGTTTAAAGCCTATTATATCTGCATCTTTCTTTAAGGCTGCATAATATTCCATGGTATACATATACCACAATTTGTTAATCCATTTGTGGATCGATGGGCACTTGGGCTTTTTCCATGACTTAGCAATTATGAATAGGGCTGCAATAAACATTCTGGTACAAATATCTTTGTTATTATGTGATTTTTGGTCTTCTGGGTATATGCCCAATAGAGGAATTACAGGATTGAATGGCAGATCTATTTTTAGATCTCTAAGTGTTCTCCATATATCTTTCCAGAATGAATGTAATAATTTGCATTCCCACCAGCAGGGTAAAAGTGTTCCCTTTTCTCTACATCCACACCAACATCTCTGGTCTTGGGATTTTGTAATATAGTCTAGTCTCACTGGAGTTAGATGATATCTCAAAGTAGTTCTGCAAATAGAATTGCAACACCTGCTTTTTTCTGATTACTATTTGCCTGAAATATGGACGACCATCCTTTCACCCTGAGTCTGTATTTATCTTTTAAGGTAAGATGAGATTCTTGTATGGAGGAAATATCTGGCCTGAGTTTTTGTATCCAGTCAGCCAACCTGTGCCTCATTAGAGGACAGTTTAAGCCATTCACATTAATGGAGAATATTGATATGTCTGGTAAAATTTTGAGTATCAAGTTTTTTGAAATTCCAGTGGACATTTTTAATCCCTTTGGCAGTGTGGAAGCTGGAGTTTGATCAAAATTTTCTGAGTGAGTTTACTATTGTGGTAGAGGATTGGGCTGGTCATTATGGAGGATAGGTCTGAGAATATCCTGAAGAGCTGGTTTGGTTATGGAAAATTTCTTCAACATGTGAATGTCATTAAAGTATTTAATTTATCCATCATAAATGAAACTCAGTTTAGCTGGATACAGGATCCTGGTTTGAAAGTTATTTTGTTTTAGGGGATTAAAAGTCAATGACCACCCTCTTCTGGCTTGAAAAGTTTCAGCAGAGAGATCTGCAGTCATTCTAATATTCTTCCTTTTGTAGCTTATAGTTTTCTTACATCTGGCTGCTTTCAGAATTTTCTCCTTCATATTAACTTTAGTAAAGTTAATTATGATGTGCCTGGGAAATGTCTTATTTGGGTTCAGTCATTCTGGTGTTTTGAAGCTGTCTGCAATCTGAATTTCAGAATCTCTTGGCATATCTGGAAAGTTCTCTTTCATAATTTGATGGAGAAGAGCCTCTGTGCCTTGTGAAGCCACTTCATTGCTTTCAGGGATTCCAATGAGGTGGAATTAAAATTATCTTTGAATTATCCCAGAGCTCTCTGAGAGAATGATCCATTTTTGCTCTCCATTTCACTTCCTCTTTGAGAATTTAAGAGTGTTAAAAAGCTTTGTCTTTAATGTCATAAATCCTTTCTCCCTCTTGCTCCACTCTGTTACTGAGGGATTCTATTGTATTTTTCAGATCTGTGAGGGCTGCAAATTCTTGCTTCAAAGTGTCAAAATCTTTTTTTTCTTTAAGTTTGTTTAATTTTGAGACAACTTTTAAATTGATCCTCAAATTTGTAATTCCAATTTTTCTTCCATTCATTAATCTTGTTTGCAATCAAAATTCTGAATTCAATTTCTGACATCTTGGCCATCTGTTTATGGATGGGATTGTCAGTTAAATCTGCTGTATCTTTCCTTGAGGGAGTTGATCTACTCTGGTTATTCATGCTACCAGGGTTTTTCCACTGATTCTGCCCATGATTATTTTACACCATTTGAATAAATGAGTGGATAAAGAAAAGTTGGGTTTGGGGCTGCAGGAGTAGTGATTAACCAGCCCTTTGCCCAAAAGCTGGGGTTGGTGTCTGTACCTTTTCCCCAGGAAATTTTCTGAGACCCATATAGTGCTCTGGCCTGAGAAACTTGGGACCTGTTTCTGTAGAGAAATATCAGCAATTAAGTCACCTTGCCCCCCACAGGCAACAGTTAGAAAAGGAAAATCAAACTTTCCTACAACCACACACCCAGGGCACCACTTGGATAGTCTTCGGGCAATTGGCCCCCATTCAAAAGGTCCAAATCAATTGTCTCAGTCAGCACCTGTCTCAGGTGGGACAGTTTAAAAGGTCTCTGGCAACTAGATCCCAGGGGTCTGCTGAAAACTCAAACATGAATTGCTCTGGTGCTCCATAAGTTCAGGAGGACCCACCCAGCAACCTTCCCTAGATTAGTGTGGGAAGGTTGATGCCTCCTTCCCCACTTTGAACCTCTGTCACACCCAGTCTCTGATAACCCTGCAAGGCTGTGACCCAGTTGCCTCCAATGAGCTGATACTTCAGGGGTTTGCACCTTCCTGAATCACAAGGAAATCTATATCTCCTCAGCCAAGCTGATGCTCTCTGACACTATCCAGCAGGGGGAGGTGAGGCCTGACAACCTCGGGCACTTAATGGAGGCTGGGCTGTTCACACAGTTCCAGCCCCACTCCTTATTGATGTTACTAACAGAACAGAATGACTTTGTGGAATTTGTTTCTTTACCAGCTAAATTCCCCTGCAGAAGAGAAGCTGTTTTGAGTTCACAGAACCTGCGTCTCAGGCCCTGTCTTTGCAGCTGCAGGTTTGTATTCGCAGCACAGTTAGCTGTCAATTCTAGCCTTCTGACCTCCTTTGTCTAGTCTGATGCTCCCGTGAGGGCTGGGTGCGTCTCAGGCTCAGTAAAGTGGTCCTCTGGGTCAGGCCCTTCCTGGGAATCAGCTGGCACTGCACGTGCATTTTCTAGTCCCCGCGCTGTACCCAGGCTGGTACCACCTCAGGCAAACCCTTCACCCATAGGGCCTGCATTTCTGTCCCAGATCTGTTCCGCTGGTGGTTGCCACCTGAGAAGATGCCTGGCCTCCTCTGGTTGTCCAGAGAGACAGGGGGTGTGACTCCAGAATATCTATGGGTGAGCCCTATTGTTGCCAAAAACAGCTATTGCTCTGCACCTCGGGACACCACTGCTCCAGTGTGGTTCCCTCTCAGCTGACCATCCTCTCCTCACTCCCATGTGGCAGAATCAGCCCTGCCCAGCAGCAGTCCATGCCCTGTCCACACCTCTCGAGAAAATTGAGTGATGTTTTGACTAGCTTTGTTTGGCCTCTTATTTATTGATAGACTGATTTTATTTGACTGTTGGATTTGCTGTGTGATGCTTGTACATCTTGTAAGCACAGTCATTAACAGACGTGATGAAATGAATTACTGCACAAGTCCAAGAAAGAAATAAAATGTGTACATTTAAAAAGCATGAAAGAGCAGAAGTTACAGAAAGACCACACCCAATATAAATAATTATATCAGTGACCATCTTAAATGGGGTCTTCTGACTGGCTAATTGAAATAAGCTTTTGCTAATTCTATCCTACAACAAACCCTTTGTATTTGCTCATGGAGGTTTCAGTGTTAAAAACTTACATCCAATTCACACAGTATTGATGCTCAGATTCTCATAGTTATGTTCAGTGTGTAATGTTCTAATAGAATTGATCTTTACCCATTTATGTTTTGTCTTTTCAAAGAAGGGTCCTGTGCCCAAATGAATGCTAAACAGATAATCCAACATTTTCTCTCCCATGGGGCAAGAAGTTAAAAAAAATTCAAGGTTCATTTACTTTCTATATATGTTTGTAGAATGTAATTACCCTTTACAGAAAAGCTCTTAGGGAATAAATATCAATGAGCAGTTTAATTAAGTTAATATTAAATTATCAGTGACAAAATGTACCTATAAAATATGGTATAAAGTACAATGCTAAAGTTATCAGATGTATACCTATAACATATGCTATAAAGTACAATGCTAAAGTTATCAGATGTAAAAAAATTACATTTGAGAAAAAATAAAATTAGTAAGAATTCTTCCACCTTCATTAGCGTAATAAGTTATTAAGGAAAATTTTGAGAAATATTATTTTATAAATAAAACAGAAGAAAACCCTAAAACTAATGTTGTGAGTTTTCTCAGTATGCCATAGTTAAAATGATCCCTCTCAGAACTCCTTTAAACATTGTAACTGCTTTTGTCTGTCCTTCATGGCTTAATGGAGACTTTGCAGAAGTGATACAATCTCTCTCTTAGGATAGTTGAAAACATTGTGCTCTTATAAATTGCACATTTTCTTGGAAATAAGTGCAATCCAGTAAATGGACCTTAAGTAAAATACGTAAGTATTAGACCTAAAAACATTCTTAGTATCTCAGAAGCTCAAGGGAGAGCCCCAAAAAGTGACCCATGGGCAAATCTATCCTTGTCATCATAGTCTGCTTGGCTTGAAGACATAAAAAAACTATCAGCAGGAGCAGCAAAAACAACACAAACTGAATTATTTCTTCATCTTAAAATTAGTTGTTAACTTTATAAAGTCCATTTTTCTAGCGTCCCTCCTATGGGGCATTGGCACTTTGCATCTGAGTAGAGCTAGCCTGTTGAGATCAGCACCTGCTCTTCACATCACAGTTCTCCACCTGGCCAGTCCTCCTTTCCTGAGAATCAATGATCACATGACCTGTGCCATGGGCTTAGGCTAAGGGACATAGTTGCCAATAAAGGGCTCACAAGTCTCTGGTCAGAAAGCTTATATTGTAATGGGTGAGACAAACAATAAACAGCCAAACTCAGTGGTCTGTTAGACAGATGAACTATGGAGAAAAAGTAAGCAGAAAGTGTTGGAGTTTGTGTGGGGTGTTTGAAGAAAGAAGAAATGGTCAGTTTGACTGCAGTGGACCAGGCAAGGGAGAATCAGAGAGAGAAGTATAAGGGGCAGTCTGCACATGGCCCTGGGACTAATCCTCAGAACATCTTCTTTTCCAAAGGGGGAATCACTTGGGAGCCATTAGCTAGTTCTGAACATAGAAGGCCTCTGACCTGGCTTACATGTCAGAAGCTTGTTTTGAATGCTGTCATGATAATAGACTCTGAAGAAATCAGTGCCAGATGAGGGAAAGCAGCTGGGAGTTCCCTGCAGTAAAGTAAGAAAGAGGGGAGGAAGATTTCAACATCATGTTGTCCTTGGTGGAAGAACAATAGCTGGACTCTGGAAATATCTTGAAGGTAGAACTAAAACAATTCACTGATAGATTTACTATGAGTTTTGGGAATTAAAGAAGGGAGCAAGAATGACCCCATAATTTAGAACCAAAGCAAAAAAAGAAGTCTAGGTTTTTGGAAGCTTCAACTATAAAGAAAATGAGGCATAAGAAAGCAAATTGTTACCATAGGCTAGTTGATAAAAACATGAGATCAATAAGATCTCATGGCTATTTCTGGTCACAAAACAATCACCAAACTTCTAAATAAAGACCCCAAACACTTTTAATATTAAATATTGAAACAAATGAGAACTATACATGTATTTAAGACAGATTAAAAAGACTAGTAAGAGAATTATTTACCTAATTTTTGGTGAATCAGGGAGTAACCAGGGTCTTTATAGTGATGGGTTTAGTCAAGGAATAAATGTTTGCAAAATGGAAATTGTCAGAAGCACTTCCTACCACAGCATAGTTCAAAAATAAGCATGATGGGCTTGATGGGTATTTTCCTGCTGAATTATTTATTTATTTATTTATCTATTTATTTATTTATTTTCAAACATATAATCAGTTTTATTTCACAATGCCTACTTATAAGATTTTCAGAAAGGCCAACCAGATAATTCAGGCCTGTAGATCCAGAACTCTTGAGAGCCCAAGGCAGGTGGCTTGTCTGAGCCCACGAGTATAAGACCAGCCTTAACAAGTTCCAGGTTTCCTGCTTTCCATCTCATTGTATCATTCAATTTGCACATTAGTGATATTAGAGAGGCATTGATTTCCCACATTCCAGATGAGAAAATAGATGGCCAGAGAAAAGAAGAAGTTTGGGCAGCCAATTCCAAGTCCAACATTTCTGAAAAAAGTTCATGTTTCCGATTTCCTGAAGTTAAAAACAATGGCAACAAGAACCTCTTGCACTTTTCTCTGGTGTTTTAAATATTTAAGTGTGTATTAATAGTGTCCAGTTTGGCTGGAAGTTTGAGTTCTATATTTGTTATGGCAAACATTGCCTGGGAAATGTAAGCCTCTGTGTACAATTTCAGTAGTTAGATGATTTGCACCTGATACTGTGATTTTAAGTTTATTCATTTATTTGATCAGCCCATGTAATATGCCTTGTATTATATATCAGAAACTTTGTGTGAAGGCTGTACAGGGTGGATGCCCTAGACAAATCTCTTTCCCTGTGGACCTTAGAGTCCTGCTGAGTACCAAGTGTCTAGGACATCGTGGGTATTAACAAACTCTGAGGTATCAGTGCTTACTAAAATCTTGCTAAAATCTGACTTATTGGGCAAAAGACTTCCACAGAAAATGGAAGCGGTTCTACTATGGGTAACACAGGGGATTCCCTTAGCATACTTCCCATCTAAGCAGAATTTTCATTCATTCAACCCTGCTCCACACTACTCTCTTGTGAAGCAATTCAGAATAAGCCCAACATCTACTCTGTTCTCTCTCTGGAGGTTTATATCAACACTAGAATGTTTCCCATCCAGATCTTCCACTCCTCTTCTGAGCAAGAGTCAAAGACTACAGCTGCTAAGGTGGTGGAAAGGTGGTTGCTGGTCTGAGCTATTTCTTCACTTAACTATGTTGATCGCTGACCCTAGCCACTCTGACTTTTTATATTTGTCGGTAATACTATGTTTAAAGATTCCTGAGACTTAATTAGGACACTTTCTGTTGATATTTTTTTCCTGCTTTTATATTTCATCTTTCAGAAATTTTAAGTACTGTTGCCATACCACAGTTTCTAATGGTACTGTGGATATTAAAGTAATAATAATAATTCTGTAATTTCACCTTCTTTTTAGTAAAACATCACAAAAATGGAGAAGCAAGAATCCAATGTATTCAATTCTAATATGATGGCAGTGATGATCTAACACAGGGAGGGACAGGGGAATAAGAGATCAGGGAGAGGGGAGGGAGGAGGGATATGAGAGGTCACAGTGTATGGCACAACCCTTGGGGATTGGACACAATTATAAGAGGCACTTTACCTAACAACCACAGTCAGTGTAACCTAATTCTTTGTATATTCAATGAATCTCAAACAATAAAAAAAATAACAATTTTGTGATTTCAATTGGATTTTGAAAGGCAAGGGAAGAAGATATTGTCCACCCTCTCAACAGGAATCTTCTAATTTTAAAATATTGCTGCAAGAGAGATTCTTTAAGAAAACTATGGCTTAAAATTCTCACCCTAAAGTGCATTTTAAAATAATAAAATATGTTGTGTGATATTAGTATCTAGGGTTATATGTTATGCTACATATAATATGCATATGTTATATATTAGTATATATGTTCTATGCTAATATAATATATATTAATGTCTATACATTTTTATATTGACTACTACAAATTGCCAACAGTTCACAAAAAACTATTATCTTCTCAAGTGAATCTATTTTGAGGCATCTCACAAACAATATTCTAATAGTAACTATACTTTTGATATTTAAAATCTCATATTTCCTCATTATTTTATTCTTCATGACCTCCATAAGTTTCCTGGCTATAACTTAACAATGAGAACCTATTGTTTTCAATGTAGTAGGATATGCAGTTTTAAAATTATTATATTTTATGTATCTAGATGAAAATAATTCTAAGATTACCAAACAGGTATTGTAAGGTCTTTATGTTATGGACCATTTCATGTAAATCTAAAATGTAATGAAGCATAATTTAATTTGTATAACCAAATTATTTGATAAAGCACACTGCACTGTAGGTGGTTGAAGTAATTTGAGCAATTTTTGTATATATATATTTAATACCATATATACTCGAGTATAAGCCGAACCGAGTATAAGCCAACCCCCTTAATTTTACCCTAAAACTGGGAAAACTTAGTGACTCGAGTATAAGCCAAGGTGGAAAATGCAGCAGCAACTGGTAAATTTCAAAAATAAAAATATGTACCCAAAACAATTACAATAATTGAGGAATCAGTAGGTTAAATGCTTTTCAATATTTATTGCTAAAGAAAAACTGTAAACTAGCAACAACATCTTTAAAACTTTAAATAAAATGCAGAAAACCATAGCTTAACAGGTAATCATGCTAAATCACAAAGGTTAAAAATCCTTGAAAACTGGATTCCTCCTCCTCATCATCTGTATGTCCAAACAGAGCTTCAGCTGTATCTGATGTGAGGGTAATTAAATGTGCCATTAAATATTGTGGGTTAAATAGTTCAGTGGAATACAGTT